>PVJS01044792.1:0-16482 GCA_004027185.1 Glis glis
CTCTCTCTCTCTCTCTCTCTCTCTCTCTCTACTTAGTGAGGCCCTCCACAACTTCGTGAGACCCGGTTTCAAAATAAAGCATAAAAAAATAGGGCCGGGGGTGTAGCGTGGAGGTAGAATGCCCCTGCGTTCAATCCCCGGTACCACAAAAAAAAAAAAGAAGAGGGATTCAGGGGAGGACCCAGGCTCCCCATTCTCTAGGTTGTCATAAGTCTGCAACACCAGCATTAATCCCTTCTTAGGGTAAGACCGCTCTGACCTAAACACTTTCCACTAGGCCCTACTTCTTAAAGGTTCCGCCCCCTCAACACCACCATACTGCTTCCAGCACATCAACATTTGGGGGACGTGATCATTAGAGCTTACAAAATGGTTCCATTTGAGTTCTGTGCTTGCTGATGGGAGATGTCAGGTAAAGTAGCATTTGAATATCCAGGTGAGGATTATTTGGTGATATTAAGCAATCATTGTTAATATATTTAAGTGTGATCACGGTATTGTGATTATGTTAAATCATTTTAAGTTTTAGAGCTGTGCACTGAAATATTTACAGACGCAATGACACAGTGTCTGGAATTCAATGAAAAATATTATTGGGGACGATTAGATAGAAGTATAGACAAAACAAATTTGACCATGACTTGATCATTATTGAAACTCAGTGATGGGTAATCATGGCTTATGATATGATTCTGTATATTTCTCTGTATGTTTGAATTTTTCCATAATGAAAGTTTCAAAATATATATGCTAAGGGGCCCAATTTGGCAGGTTGGTAGGTTGTGGTAGAAAGAGTTCTTAGAGCACATCTGAGCTTCCCAGCTGTGTTTGGATTAAGGCAGGATGTCAGCTAGTGGTTGGGGTGCCAGGCATGGGGAGGAAGTGGATGTGCTGGGCAAATAGTCACCCCAATGAAAGAGTCGGACAGTGGCATTAGAAACAGAGTACACTCCAAGAACCAGACAGGAAAACCATCAGGAAGACTTAGCAAGAGGTGCGGGGAGACCAGCACTGTGGTCACAGAGATTCTTGCTACTTAGGACTGCCAGAATAATTTCCAGATCCCACCCGCTGGCAGACACAGGGCACTCAATGTACTGCCAATGCTGGGTAGATTGATTCCAGAAGTGGGTGGGACTGAGCTTGCCAGTGAAGGTCCCATGCCTATGCAGAGTGTAGCGTGAGAAGGGCCAAGGGGTCTACCTGCCGTGCCTTTACCCTCTAGAGAGGACACTGAAGCAATTTGGGAATGGAATGGGGGATCCTCTGAGGTTTGGTTGCCTGCCCTTCATTTCTGGGAGGAGCTCTCAGTCCCTTCATGGTTTAGATCATTGTGGCCCTGGTCCTCTGGCCAGAACTGATTGATCCACTCATCAATCCCTGTGGGCTTACCTAGCCCAAAAGGAGGAAAACCTATAAGCTGAGCTTAGTCCATCTTGTTCCTCTCAAGAAACTAAGAAGCCAAGACTGGGAACTGGGAACCACCCAGCAGGTGGTATAGTCCCTGGACTGATAAGACCCATGCTTCCCCCTGCGGGCAATGAGAGGCAACAGAAGTGGGTGTGACTTCAGCTCGCCTGTGTGACTCTGGCCACAAAGTTACTGGGTCTCCTTGAATCTCATCTCTCTTATCTATAACCTGCAGATTATAAAGATAACTATTTCAAAGTGATTCTTATGAGGCTAAAAAGAATATGTTTATAAAATGCTTATCTAGCCAAAGTTCAATAACTATTAGCTATTATCATGATTACTAGTAGTGTTAGTACCACTGTATGGGTCGGCTTTTTTATTGCTGAGACCAAAATACCTAACAAGGATAACTTAGAGGAGAAAAGGCTTATCTGGCTCATGGTTTCAGAAGTTTAGTCCGTGGATGGCTGGTTCCAAAGCAGAAATATCATGCCAGCAGGGTACATGCTGACGGAAAGCTGCTCAGCAGCAGCTGGGAAGCAGAGCAAATGAGAGAAGAAGGAACCTGGGACATACACAGACCCCAAGGCCACGGCCCCCCAGCCATACCCTACCTGCCTACAGTTACCACCCCATAAGTCCATTTAAATCACTAAGGAACCAATGAATTAATTCACTAATGAGGTTAGAGCCCTGACTCAGTCATTTCACCTGTGAACATGGGTACGTGGCTAATGCATGAGCTTTTCCGGGGAACATTCCATCTCCAAACCATAACCACCAGCCTTGGCGATGACCATGTTTGGCCACCTAAGAGCAAAGGAAGCTGGTCACAAAAGACAAGCAGTACCAGTGTGGCTTGAGCACCGGCCAGCACCGGGAACTCTGCTAAGTACTTGAGAGGTATTAACCTACTTAACCCTCAGGTCAACCCCAGGGTCTATTTTCTTTCTTTTTTTTTTTTTTTTTTGTGGTACCAGGGATTGAACGCAGGGGCGTTCTACCTCTGCGCTACACCCCCGGCCCTATTTTTTATATTTTATTTTGAACCGGGTCTCACGAAGTTGCGGAGGGCCTCACTAAGTAGAGAGAGAGAGAGAGAGAGAGAGAGCTGAGGCTGGCCGCGAACCTGGATCCTCCGGTCTCTGCCTCCCAAAGTACTGGGATTACAAGCGTGCGCCACCACGCCCAGCAACCCCAGGGTCTAGTGATGTGTATTCCACCAACAAGGAAACAGAGGTGCAAACTAAGTGATTTTCCAGATGTGCAGGGAGTGGCGATCGTGACAATGAGCATTCCATTCCATAGCTGCTTCATTATGCAGACAAGGAAACCGAGGCCAGGAGAAGATCCTACAGCCCTGAGAAGGGGGAGGAGCAGGGAACCCCCATACTGCCTGAGAGCCAGAGAGCGTGATTCCTGCCCCTGCAGTCCAGCCTGCCCCTGTGATACCCAAGCGTCTTTGTTTTCCGGTGAGATGGTCTTTGCATGAGCCCTCCTCACCTGATCCAACTTGAGCAGTGTTCTGCTGTTAGTTCCGACTAAGACAACAGGAATCGTGATATGTTTCAGTCACCCACACCAGAATCCTGGGCACTAAACTTCTGTTGAAGTGGCTCTGTGACCAGGAAAAAAAATCTCTCTAATGGGGCTTCCATCTCAAATGCCTGGTTAATCTAATGGGAGCTCATCTGGCCCTGCCTGAGCGGATGAATGCCTCCGGCTGGCATCCATGTCAACCAGAATAAACACCCGGCCCTCTGCACAAAGAAGACCTTGACCCAGAGGGTGGTCAGCACGCGGCCAGAACGAGATGTAGTGCGGATAATTCCCTCCGGAGAAAACATCCCTTCGGCCACGAATCACAAAATAAACAGAGACAGGGCAAAACCACTAACAAGAGAAAAATAGGAAAGCCAACATGGGAAGGACAGAGCAAAAAGAGCTTTTTAAATGAGACCAGACTAGAAAATAAAGACCTTCTCCTCTGCCCTGCCTGTTTTTCCACCCATCATCTCCAACCCTCAAGTAAAAAAAAAAAAAAAAAAAAAAAAAAAAAAATTTAAAACAACAAACTCTAAACTATTCCATCTGAGACAAAGTTGTTCAATGGAAGGAGAGAATGTAACGAAGAATACCAGTTGTCCCGTAACTGAAGCTAACTAGTAGGACTTAGCCATCTCCAGTTTCATGTAAAGAGAAGCCACCAGCCCCACACCCAGCCCCACACCCAAGGATCAGCAACTGGGAAAGGATGTGATCGCCCATAAAGTTTGCAAAGCCAACATGAATTTTAAAAGGCAAGAGAAAAGAGGATGGGCCTTTTTAAATAGGGCGAGGTCCGTGGTAAGCATTAGGAAGACATACTGTTTGAGTTGGCAGAAGGAAGCTGTCGCTCCAAAATCAGGTGGCTCTAGGGCCATAGCTGGACCCTGGCGCTTAGCAGCTGGTGACCTTGAACAAGTTACTTAGCCTCTCAGGGCCTCAGTCTCTTCATCTATATAATTAGAGTCATAAAAATAGAACCTCCTTCAGAGGGTTGCTGTGAAGAGTCACAGTGACATACCAGATGCCCTCCAAAGATGCTCCTCATCACGCTTCATAATAATGTCATTATATCATTATTATTGGGATTAGTGTGTCGTACTTATTTAGAGATGTAGGGAAAAACCAAAGTTGTCCCCAAAACTTAAGCAGCATGTATGACTCTGAGTTCCATGGAAACCTTCAAAATATGGAGGCAATTCCCAGGTCCCCAAATTCTAGGATGTGGAGATTGTGGAGGGAGGAGGGAGTTTCCTGCTGCCCCACCCTTGGGCGCTGCTGAGCACAGTTCCTGGCCAGGGTGCTGCGTGGAAGTACAGTGAAGGAGAAATAGGAGAGAATCGATCCTGGCTGAGCACTTCCTTCATGCCAGGCACACGCACTCGCACGCACACATGCACACACACGCACACATGCGCACGCACACATGCACACGCACACACGCACACATGCACACGCACACACACACACACGCACGCACACACATACACACGCACGCACACGCACACGTGCACACGCACACACACAGGCATGCACAATCTCAATCCTCTCCACCACTCCACAACGAGGCAGGAAACTATCCTTGTTCCCATTTCACAGATGAGGAAATGGAGGTTTAGAGACATTCTGTGACTTGTTCCAGATCATAGCATGAGTGAGGGAAGTGGGATTTCAACCTGCAGAGCCCCCAGGACTACCCTGCTGTCTTCTCATAACACATCACCGGTCTCTGGGCCTCAGTTTCCTCTCTAAAATGGGGTTTGCACTGGGCGTGGTGGCGCACGCTTATAATCCCAGTACTTTGGAAGGCAGAGACCGGAGGATCCGGGTTCACGGCCAGCCTCAGCTCTCTCTCTCTCTCCCTGTCTCTGTCTCTGTCTCTCTCTCTCTCTCTCCTTAGTGAGGCCCTCTGCAACTTCGTGAGACCCGGTTTCAGAAAAAAAGTATAAAAAATAGGGCCAGGGGTGTAGCGCGGAGGTAGAACGCACCTGGGTTCAATCCCCGGTACCGCAAAAAATAAAATAAAATAAATAAATAAAATAAAATGGGGTTTGCATGAAAGCTCTGTGTTAGCACCCACATTCCATCGTTGTAAACATTTTGAAAATATCTTTCAGCCTTAGTGACGTTTTCTGGCCACGGGAAAGAGGAAATGGCCCATAATTTTTGCTCTCATAATTCTGCTTCGTGGCCTACTCACAGTGATAATGAACAGAGGATGATATCGTAGCGAGCTCAACACAGTGCCCCACAGGATATCACGTCGATGTCACACACAGTGTGGAGGAGCGAGAGTCTCACGGGAAGGTCAGGCCAGCACTAAGCCTATTAAGTCCCCTAGTACTGAGCTAGACCCAGAAGCCCATGAAGAGAAAGGAGAAACCCAAGAAGAAGCTTTGAGTTTTGCAACTGAAAGCACCAGTTTGTCCACACTCTGCAAGGACCTGGAGCCCCAAGGAACCTGAGCTGCTGATTTCAAGACGAGATACTCCCTCCATTAGGAAGACATGGGAAGGATTAAAATAATAATAATAAGATGCTTGAATTAAAGGAAAAAATGCCTCAGTTTCCCAGAGGACACTATCTTCTAGTGCTTAAATGTTTCATCTCAGTTACTCAGTGAAGTTCACTCCCATTGGAGACGCTGAAGTTCAGAGAGGTTAACCAACATGCCCAAGGACACACAGCAAACAAGGAGTAAAGTCAGGAGAGCAACCAAGGGTGGCCTGATTCCATAGCCCTTCCCTTCCGGACCATACCACCCTACCTCTAGAAAATCTGGGAAACTGCTAGAGGAGCTTGGTGGGGCCCCAGATATAGGGCAGTCCCTCGAAGCATCAGAAGAGAGCCTCTGGCTAGGCGTGGTGGCACGCTTGTAATCCCAGTACTTGGGAGGCTGAGACAGGAGGATCAGGGTTCGCGGCCAGCCTCAGCTCCTTAGTGAGGCCTCCGCAACTTAGTGAGACCCTGTTCCAAAATAAAGAATAAAAAATAGGGCTGGGAGATGCAACTCAGAGGTAGAATGGCCCTGGGTTCCATCCCCAGTACCGAGAAGAAGAAGAAAGAAGGAGGAGGAGGAGGAGGAGGAGGAGGAGGAGGAGGAGGAGGAAGAGAAGAAGAAGAAGGAGGAGGAGGAGGAGGAGAAGTAGTAGTAGTAGTAGAGAGCTCCTGTGCAGCGGGATGGGAGTCAAGGTACTGGCAGCACCCAGTGGGGTGGCGGGTGTCTCCAGGATGCAGGACACTATTTCAGGGGAAATGACCCCAGGCTGTTGTGCCCAGGGTGCTGGGGCAGGGCAAGGAGAGAAGGAGAGCTAGCAGGATGTTTGTGTCAGGGCCTCGTACATGCACCCTCAGATCTGGACACACTCACAGTGCACACGCCTCAAGAGACCGCAGAGCACAAGCCTCCTCAACACATACTTCACTGGAGAGGGCAGGATTGTTGAGTGACCTGTGCTGCTGTCATTGTGGTCATGGTGGTAGTAACAACTATATTAAGCTCTGCCAGGCAGGAAAGCAATGCCTGGCGTTGGGTGACCTGCTCAGACAGGAGCCCCAGAAACCCTGAGTGTGGCTTCAGCCAGCAGGTGAACTCGGTGGCATCATTTTCAGCTTTGCACAAACTGTCCTGGCAAAGGGATCACTGGCATCGCAGGGGTGGCCTCGTCGTGCTGTGGTTAGCTTTGGAACCCACTAGCCTAAGGAATGAATTTCTCTCCATTCACTGATGAACTACAGGGCCCTAAAACATCCCCCATCTCAGCCTCAGCTTCCCCATCTACAAAGGGCAGCTGTGGTCCTCTTCCTATGGGATGGCACAGGTATATCACTTGGATGGTGCCCGAGCCAGAGCAAACACTAAGGAAAGCACAGAAAACTATGAAGCCTTTCACAGTCCCAAAGAACAAGAGCATTAAGAGGAGAGACTTAAAGATCTCTCGGAGATTAGAACCCACATTTTCCTCACATAAAAAATGTCCAGATGTTGAACCTCGGGTGGGACAGAAGTGCTGATCCTAATGAACATAGTATTCCCACCATCAAAAGTCAACAACTTGAGCAAAGTTTCCGGATGTTCGTGAAATGAACTCAATAGGGCACTGCGGAAAATTCCAGGGAAGGGACGTGAATTCGTCAGAGTGTCCGCAAGTCTGCCAAGAGCCTTTCTCGACAGCTTGACTCTTGACTGCGCATCATTAGTTGAAAGCACATCATTTTAATAGCCATCTGGGATGTAATCCCAGTACTTGGGAGGCTGAGATCAGAGGATCCGGGTTCGTGGCCAGCCTCAGCTACTTAGGCCCTCCGCAACTTAGTGAGACCCTGTTTCAAAATAAAAAATAGGGCTGGGAGTGGAGCTCAGAGGTAGAATGCCCCTGGGTTCAATCCTTGGTACCGCCAAAATAATAATAATAATAATAATAATAATAGCCATCTGGGAAGGCATTGGCCAGGAAAGGAAAGCTACTTTATGTGGAACAGCAAAGAAGAACCTACTGCTCGTAGCAGTGGTTCCTTTCACCAATTAGTAAAAGTAAGACTTTAGTCTCAAAGCCAAAATAAACTGGTCCCCTTCGTGTGACTTTCAAAGATGATTGAGCAAGACCAGCACCTGAAACCCCTTCAGGTATACTCTCCCCAGGGACAGACTCCAAGGCCATGTTTAGCACGACACATTAAAGCCCTATGCTGCATCTTGAGAGAAGAATGAACCAGGATCAAACATGTATCTTTTCATCACTGACGCCTTCTCTAAAACAGCCAATGTCAAAAAGAAAGAGTGCTCAATTAAGGCAAAGAAATGTGAGTCATGGAAAACTTGATTACATTGATAGACACCTGAGAGCCGGATGAAAAATAAAAGGGGAAAGAATGCAGGAATTGAAACAAGGAAAAGGACAGTGTATTCATACCTATTGTGGCATAATAAACTCACCCAAAAGAACACCAAATATGTATGATTTCACCCAGTTGCTATGGGTCAGGAATTCTGGAGCCCCTTAGCTAGATAGTTCCAGCTCAGTGTTGACCAGATGCTGGCCAGGGTGGGCATATTCATCCGAAGGCTCGACTGGGGCTAGTGTATGTGCTTCCAGGTGGTTCATACACATGGAACTTGTTGTTTAAAAGAGACCTCAGTTTCTCCTCCATGGGCTGCTGGAGTGTCCTCATGACATGGTGACTGCTTCACCCAGAGCAAATGCTCCAAGAAAGAGCAAGGTGGAAGCCACTTATCTTTCACGACCTAACCTCAAAAGTCACATACGATCATTTCTACAATACCTGATTGATTGCAAAGATGGGTCCTATTTAATGCAATAAAGGAAGACACAAAAGCATGAATACTAGTAGGTAAGGCTCAGTGGGACCATCTTCGAAGATAGCTGCTAAACAGAGAAGAGGTTAGCTTACACATAGGTTTGAAGTACTAAATTATGGCATAATAGTGAATCACAATTCAGCCAGGGAAAGTAATGATTTCTTAAGCCAGTAACAGCAAAGCACATGCCTGGTGCTTCCAAGAGCAGAGAGGTGATGGTAATGGTATGCCGGGTGTTAGCATGCTGATCAATTACACCGCCTTTGTACCTCTTGAGAGTAAACCTGAGGTGGGGTGGGGAGACGGTTCCATACGCTGCTAATTAGGTCAACATTACTGTAATGTCAAGTTAAGAAAAACACAAAGTTGATGAGCTGTGGCTTCTGACCAAGGTCAAGGTAGGCTTGGCTCATATTGAGACAGTAGGAAACCACTTTCCTACCCAAGGGTGGGTCCTGAGAAATGCCGGTGTGCAGTGAGGTGTGGAGTTACCAGGAAGTCAGAGAGTCCCTGGGAGGACAGGAGAAGGCTGCAACTGAGCAGAGACACTGATTGCAGAAGATCCAGAAAAGGCAAGAAAGAACCTGGAGGATTACTAAGGGCCCCTCCCACATACCCCCTAAAGTTACCTTAACCATCATTCAACATCACAAGATTGCCTGAGAAATGCATCCTCTGTTCAGAGACTTTCTGCTTGTTTCCTATTGTAAACCATTTCAGAAATCAGCAAATATCTCAAAAGGAAAACTGACCTTCTCCCTTCACCCTGAGACCTTGGCCCCTCAGCCTCCACTTCTTATCTTTCTAGCTCTGAAGGACAGCCAAAATCTCTGCCTCTTATTAGTAGCCCTTCTGTCTAGATTCTTTGCCTGAGTTCTCAGGGTCTCATCCATGTTCAGAAATGGCAAATACCTGTGAGGCAGGCGCCCGACTGTCTCCCTGAAGACATCTCTTGGCTAAAAACCTAGGGACAAGATAGAAAAATAAAGCTTTCTTCACAGGCCCCCTCTGAGGAGAATGAGCAGGGCCTTTCTAGGCAGCTAAGACCACAAGATTAGGAAGCAAAGTCCAGCAAGATAAGGCAGGTAACTGCTAGAGAAAAGAGAAACAATGCCTAGACTAAGTGCTGCTCTGCTTCTGTATCTTGCTTACGCTAGATAAAATTTTTCCACTCACCCCCTCCCTTCTAAAAACTAAATTAAGCCGGGCGTGGTGGCGCATGCTTGTAATCCCAGTACTTGGGAGACTGAGAGCAGAGGATCTGGGTTCTCGGCCAGCCCCAGCTACTTAGTGAGGCCCTCCGCAACTTAGTGAGACCCTGTTTCAAAATAAAGAACAAAAAATAGGGCTGGGGGTGTAGCTCGGAGTAGAATGCCCCTGGGTTCAATCCCTAGTACCGCAAAAAACCTAAGTTAACAGTTGTATAAAAGACCTTGCATGTTCTGGGCTCAGGGCTCAGATCTAGAGCTTGGCTCGCTGAGCCTTCACAGGTGAATAAAGAAACCTGCTTTATCCTACTCCAGCCTTGGTCTCTTGTTCTCCGTGGACCAAGCCTCCTGTAACACCTGAAGGGGGAAAGTGGCTGTAAAGTATCTACTACCCTCTCTGTAATTCTCCCCCTTTTTTTGGATATTTGGCCATTGAGTCTTGGCTGCCTGTGAAGTTCACACATGCCTTTAAATAGATTTTTTCCATATATTTTCTAACTTTCCTAGTTGTTCTTGAAAGAGGAGTGGTCTAATTTGAGCTACTCCATTACCTACAGAAGTGTACTTTTTACCTTCCAAATATATGGGATTCTTTATTTCCTCTTTGTTAGTAATTTCTAAATTATCATTATGCTATCAGAGATTTTCTTGAAATCAGATGATACTTGCTTTATGGCATAGTACATGGTTTGTCTTAAATAGAAATAACCCATGTATATACAAAAATAATGCATATTCTCTACTTGATAAATGTAGAAATTGTGTATGTCCATTAGGCTAAGCTTTCTAAGGTGTCTTTTTTCAAATCTTCTATAAATTTGCTAAAATTTTTATGTTCATCCTATCAATGAAAATGCATCAAAATTGCCTGTTATTATGCTAGATTTATGGTTTTTCTCTGTAATTCTAGTTTTAAATATTTTAATTTATGCTTTTGAGCATTTTTATTAGTTTATACACTAATAAACAAAATAGTATTTGTACACTATTTTGTCTTCTTGGCAAATCAAAGTTTTGTTATTAAGGAGCAATACTCTCCATCCATCCCTAATTATGCCTTTTATATTACAGTATATTTATTAAATATTGATATGGCTTAAATCACTTTCAGTTAGTTAATATTTGCCTGCTATGTCTTTTTCTATCCTTTTACTTTCAACCTTTCTGTGTCCTTATACTTTTGGTGTGTCTCCTATAAGTAGCATGAAATTGAATTTCAATTTTGTGAATTAATCTAAAAATATTATCTTGTTACTGGTAAGTTTAGTCCATTTGCATTGATTTGCAATTTTAAATTCTTTTTACTTATTTCTACCATATTTTTAAAATATCAACTTATCCCACTTTTTCTGGTTTCTTTTCCCTTCTTATTTTGAAACTAATACCTTTTTTTCCCCCTAAAGGAAAGAATCACAGCACACTTTTATGAGTCTTGGTCTCTCTTGCTCAATAGAACCTCCTATCATGTTGACATTATCTACAATTTTAGTCCTCAGTTAACATGGTTTTATTCACTTAATTTTGGTTTTTTATACAAACTAAATTTACTGAGATATTTTATAGCCCTTACTTTAAATATCTCTTGAAGCATCTCCTGAATTTATTTCTCTTTTCATCTGAATACATCCTGTAAAATGTTTTCACTGTAGGTCTTTAAGCAACACCTGCGGCTTTATATGGTTGAGAAGATTTATTGTGCTTTTACATTTGAAAGATAATTTGGCTGGGTACAAAAATCTCGGTTCAAAGTTATTTTGTTTCATTACCTTAAAAATAGTATTCAAATGTCATCCTGATGCTTGTTCCAGTTAGATAATCTGCCTTTCTCTCTGGAAGCTTTCTGTTTCTGTGTTTGTTTATTTGCACTAGTATGTCTAGGTAAGGGTTTTTTCTGATGTTTTCTGCTTGAACTTTATAGTCTATTCTATTCATTCTATGATCACTCATCTGTCTTTAATTCTAGGACATTTCTTTAAATTTCTTCCATTATTTTTTCGAGAATTTCTTCCTCCTCATTTTACTTTACTCTTCTTCCAAGATTCTTATTATCCACCATTTGACACTTGTATATCTATGCTCTATATCTTTTACTTTCTGTTACTTATTATTACCTTGCTTGCTTCTTACTGGTTCATCGACATGATTATATAACCTAATGATTCATGTTTTCATTTGTATCAATTCTACTGTATCTCATGTATTTTAACCAATAATTTCAACAAATATAGAGAGAGATACATACATACATATATATATACACACACATACATGTGGTACAGAGGATTGAACCCAGGGTTGTTCTACCTCTGGGCTACATCCCAGCCCTATTTTATTTTTTATCTGAAACAGGGTATCACTAAGTTACCACACGCTGGCCTCAAACCTGCAATACTCCTGTCTCAGCCTCCCAAGTACTGGGATTACAGGTGTGTGCTGCCACACCCAACTACAACAAATATGTTTTTGAAGTCAATATTTCCCCTGGGTTCTGTTTTAAGTCTTCTTTCTATTGCTTGTCTAGTCTCTGAGGTGAGATCTTTGCTGTGCTTATTTTAATGTTCTTCTCTGTCTGTTTTAACACATTTTCACTGTATAGTATGTTTAGTCCAGCTTCTTTTCTTTTAAGGTAATTGTGCTCCTTATGTTGCAATCCTTCAATATCTCGTTTAGGCTTGAGTTCATCATCCCCAATATCTGTTATGCTGCCTACAAAGGGCAGAAGGTCAACTTCAAGTCTATGTCAGTCAAGGTGATTCCAGGAGAGAAAGGAGATGAACCCTGAGGAGGAGGGCTTGAAATCACCTGCCACACACACACACAAAAATGTGTTTTTAACATATTTAAAAGTATTTTTGATAATTGGCACTTTAATGACTATAAGACATATAACTGGTTGAATAAATCTGAAAACAAACACAAGTCACTGTTGGTACAAACACAAGGACATGAGAGAAAAAATGGCGGTGTCTGGAGAGTGGCGGGCAGCTGTGACTGTCTAGTGGACCTTGGGCACTTGGGCATCACGCATCACCTTTTAGAGAGAGAGAGCAGTGAGGCAGGGCAGAGGACCTGGGGACAGGAGGGATTGAAAAGGCCATCGGTATCGCCTTCTGTGAGGTGGGGGGAGGTAAGAGACCGGTGGGCGGTGGGCGCCAGGAGATCAGGGCCCACCGGCCCACAAGACAACAATTCAAATTAAGGATTGAAATTGGTCAAAAGACATTGATTCCTCAAAGCCCAATTCTGACCAATCATAAGAAAATAGATGGGGAATCTCAGTAAGGCTTACAAGCCTACCTCCCAAGAGCTTCGGTGGTCACTCTCTTTGGGGAATCCTCTTTGGGGAATCCCTCCCTCCAGTGAGGGGGAAGCTGGTTTTGTCTTCTATCTTTCCCTGACTTAAACTTTCATATTTCTATACCCTTCGCTAGTCCTTGGGCTTCATTTGTCAAAACTCACTGGACAAGAACCCTATAAGAGGAGACTCCCCTGTTTCAGAAGGATGGGGAGGCCCTCACTCCATCCATTCTTTCTTTCAAGACAAGTCAATAAACATCAGTTAGAAGAAAGTGGCGCACGCCTATAATCCCAGTATTTAAGAGGCTGAGACAGGAGAATCACATGTTCAAGGCCAGCCTCAGAAACGTAGTGAGGTCCTCAGCAACTTAGTGAGACCCTGTTTCAAAAATTAAAAATAAAATAGGGCTGGGTGTGTAGTTCAGAGGTAGAATTCCCCTGGGTTCGATCCCCAGTACCACAAAAATAAAAAGTCTGCAGTGCCCTCTATCAAGGAATGATTCAGCAATCATTTAGTAAATCAGATAATTCAAGACATCCATTCCTGTGATCTGAACACTTATCCTCTATTACAACACAAGCATGTCTGGGGAGAGCAATGTATTAAGTGACTTCAGTTTCTTCTAGAAACAACCTGAGTGGAACATCAGGGGCTGCCCATGGATGAGAACTGAAAGCAAACTTCATCTCCTTCACGGTTACCCCAAGTCTCGTTCCACTCTAATTCCACAGATTCCCCTCAGCTGGCACAGGATTCTCACCACATTGAGAAATGTGTCAAAAATTTGGGGGGATTATGAAATCAGATACGTTTTAGAGGCACCTTTAAGTTCTTATTTCATTTTAAAGAAACAGAAACAGAATATCTTAGATAATGTAAATAACATAATGTTGCTGCTCAGCTGTGCTGGACACAGTCACCTCCCTGTCCAGAGTGGTGTCAACAGAGGGGGTCTGGAGACCAGGCTGTCCCTCTGAGAGGCAAAGACTAAGAATGAGGGCTCCCATCCTGGCTCCACAACCTGCTAGCTGTGTGACCTTGAGGGACATACTTGGCCTCTCGGAGCTTTAATTTCTCCACATTAGATGAGGTTGTGTTTATCCAACAAATGCATAGGAAGCGCCTACTGCACAGTCAGGCACTGTGTCAAGTCTGAGCGTCCATAATTAACAGACCCAGTCCCTGTCATCGCTGAGCTTACATTCCTATAATTCCACATTGAGGTGAGTGCTCTGAGGGAAAATTATACACCATTATAGGAAAGTAGGAGACAAATGAATGTCCCTGGAGGGTCAGGGATAATGGTACTATTTACCTCATGCATTCTTGAGGGAATTAAATGAGATTGGGAGGGAGCCTGCACAGCGCCTGGCATGCAACCAGGGCTCTCTGAATGGCCACCACTTCTATCAGTCAGCTACTGAAGACATGCGCGCTGGCGTTGACAGTGTATAGATGCCATTCCCTGCTCACTGGCCGGTTCTTGTCCCGCAAGTCTGTGGTTCATTCTACTGCAGACCTACTGGGGGCAGTGGAGGGGAAGGGGTCACGCAACTCCTCTTAGAAGAGTGTTACGAATATTGATTGAATATTGATTGACTACCAATTGATTGCTATTATTGCTTATTGTATGAAATACACATAAGAATGACTATGCCTACATATAAAATGGCTATGCTTGTTATCCTGGTTTGATGTGACTTGGAAATGTGTGACTTTGATAGTTAGAAGGGGCCCAAGGGATATCTCACCCGACCGACAGCAAGAAGACGTCACGACAAGATATGTAGAAGGGGGTGTAACTGGGCTGAGCACACCTAATCAGAGGGTCACAAAAGAAGGTCGCAGAAGAACCCAGGCTCAAGAAGAGTATAAAAACCCCAGCTGAAGCTGGGCGTGGTGGCACACGCTTGTAATCCCAGTACTTGGGAGGCTGAGACTGGAGGATCCAGGTTCGCAGCCAGCCTCAGCTACTTAGTGAGGCCCTCCACAACTTCGTGAGACCCAGTTTCAAAATAAAGGATAAAAAATAGGGCCGGGGGTGTAGCTTGGAGGTAGAATGCCCCTGGGTTCAATCCCTGGTACTGCAAAAAAAAAAAAAAAAAAAAACCAGCTGAAGCTCAGACTACGAGGCACTCTCCAACTGAGGGGGACCCCTTGTCGGTCTGCCTGGCCTCCTGTCCTGTGAACTCTGCACCCCCGCTGTGTATGAGTCTGAGGACCCCAATTGCAACCGGGCCCTCGTCTGTCCTAACCGGATGACGCTGAACTCTGACTCGACCAGCTCTGCTGGTAGCTGTCGGGCAATTCCTCGTTCTTGGTCCCAGGACAACAGAGGCAGACAGACCTAAGCCTGGACACCCCACCCTGACTCTGCAAAGAAACCTGGGGACATCCTGCAGCTGGAAGTAGATTCGCCGGACAGACTACTGGAAGGAAGGGTGAGAACCCCCGAAAGGCCCATAGTTATTGCAATGCAATAAATGGCTCCAGCCGGAACCTAAGTATCGAGTCTGTCATGTGTCGTGCCTCCAGTGGGATTCTTAGGAATTACCACTCATTTCAGAGAGCAAATGATGCAGAGGTCGGCAGAAAGGCCCCCTGGGGTTTAAATGGAGCCAATAAGGAAGTTTTCAGAAATACCTCGCTATTGCTAATGAGAGGAAACATGTTCACTTCTCTTTATCATTAAAAAGGAAGGATGGAGATGAAGAAGAAGAAAAGAAACTAGAAGAAAGCAGTGCTGAGCCAATGTGTCTGTCTGTAGCCACACAGCTCTTGGTGAGAAGGGCTCCCTGAGGTTGGGCAGGAAGTCATATAACAGGAGGATCTGATGGTCTCTGTTCACATCCCTGTGGAAACCTTTCTGGGCATTTTTTTTTTCTGGGCTATTCACCCTGCCTCAGGCTCCAGTGAACCCCGTGTTCTGAAAAGGGCTCTTCCTTGGCTTGGCTCTGTGAGGACCCACAGAGACCAGTTTGTTCAGGGAAGACAAAAGAAAAAGGAAAATCCAGCAGATTCCTGGTCCCTCCTCCGGGACAGTTTTCTTCGTTTTTTCTTTCTTCCACTCAATCTAGAGAAAGATATTTGAATCTCAGAATTTCCAGGTGAGAACTCTGAAGCTCATCCACTCATAGTCATTTTCAAATCATTTTTAGCAAGAGCACATTTTTGTCAAAGAAAACTTGATCCAGAAACCCAATATAGAAAACAAAGGAGGGGATAAAATAATATTTTTCAGCCAGGCGTGGTGGCGCATGCTTGTAATCCCAGTACTTTGGGAGGCAGAGACCAGAGGATCCAGGTTCGTGACCAGCCTCAGCGCTCTCTCTCTCTCTCTCTCTCTCTCTCTTTCTCTCTCCCTGTCTCTCTCTCTCTCTCTCTACCTAGTGAGGCCCTCCGCAACTTCGTGAGACCAGGTTTCAAAATAAAGTATAAAAAAATAGGGCCAGGGGTGTAGCACGGAGGTAGAACACCCCTGGGTTCAATCCCTGGTACCGCAAATAATAATAATAATAATAATAATAATAATAATATTTTTCATATGATTGTATCATTTTAATTCAAGTTCTCTTTCAACAGACTATCAATGAGTTTGATTGTGTTTCTTTTGAAGAATCTAGAAATTTACACTGTGAATTTCTGCAGAGCAATTTAGCTTCTGTATCTAATTTCTTTTTTTTTTTTTTTTTTTTTTT
>PVJS01044793.1:0-16507 GCA_004027185.1 Glis glis
ACACACACACACACACACACACACACACACACACACACACACTAGTGTTTTCTGTTTATTTATTTGATAAAAGTTCAGATTCATTTTAAAGTCATATTTATTAGATACCTAGTATGTGCCCCCAGTTGTTCTGGGGATACAAAATCTCTCCAAATTCTTCTGTTCATGTGACAAAAACAGACAATAATCAAAATAAAAAAGAAAATATGTGGCCAGTCGTGGTGGCATCCGCCTATAATCCCAGTACTTGGGAGGTTGAACACAGGAGGGTCACAGGTTCAGGCCAGCCTTAGCAACTTAGCAAGGCCCTCAGCAACTTAATGAGACCCTGTTTCAAAATAAAAATAAAATAAGAGTTGGGGGTGTAACTCAGAGGTAGAATGTCTCTGGGTTGAATCCTCAGTACCACCACCAAAAAGAAAGAGAGAGATAGAGAGAGAGAGAAAGAAAGAGAGAGAAAGAGAAAGAAAGGGTGATAGGTCAGACAGTGGTAAGTGGGATGAAGAAGAATGCATCAAGGAAGAGGGTTGTGTTTTCCAGGGTGGGAGGTAGTTGTACTTTAAATAAGGTGACCAGAGAAGACCATCCTGGTATATTGACATTTGGGCTAAAACCTCTGTGTGTGTTTCCTAGAGAGAGAAAAAAAAGTTGACCTAAACCTCAATGAAAAACAGGCTTTAGAATATAGATACCATTTAAAATATGTATTTAGAAGATAAATTATGTTTTCAAGTAAGCAGGATATTTATTTGGTGCTAGGGATTGATCCCACGCTTGCTCATGCCCTGAGCCAGCCCTGAGCTGTCCCTGCCAGTAAGCAAGCTATGTAAACACACATACTACTGGAGGCTTTCTTCAGAGCTGTGGGTCCATCAGGATGTTTGTTCTTTTTCCCATAGAATGTCTCAGTGGTATGAACTTCAGCAGCTTGACTCCAAATTCCTGGAGCAGGTTCACCAGCTTTATGATGACAGTTTTCCCATGGAAATCAGACAATACCTGGCCCAGTGGCTAGAAAAGCAAGACTGGTAAGGAAAACTTACTAGACAAGGAAAAAAGTCTACGTTCACTTTAAGAATACTTGTTGAGTGAGTTGGAGCTGTGTTTACTGGAAGATGAAACTCATCAATGGCTGTGAGGATTATCTATTGCAGAAAAGTTGGTTGATTTTAAAAAGTGCATGTCTCTATAAAATCAAATTCATTAGTCATTAAGCATGTTTAGGTAATTCTGTCACCTTTAATTATGATATGTTCCCAATGGTTTGAACAAGTTCAATAATAATGACACCAATTATTTTCCAATTTAGGAAAATAAGATTATAGAGAGAAATTATTTAAAAGAAATAATTAAAGCCAAGTTATGGCAAAATATTGATTAGAAACATGATGAAGGTAATAAAATTAAGGGACTAGCTCTTAAAACTGATATGTGTCCTATTTTAAAATATATTACTTGCCGTTTGCAAGAATTTTAAATGTTCTGAAAGTAACCCCAGAAAGTGAAGGCCCTTGTTGATTTTTTTCTCTCAGAGCTAATTACCATGAATAGTTTCCTACACCATCTCTTAAGTGTTCATTTTTAAGTATTCACTGTTCATGCTAATATCATGTAATAGAAATACCATATAAATTGCTGATAAAAAGCAATGTCAGTGTAAAAAGAAGAAAATAAAACCTAAGAAGCACTTACAATTATTTTTTAAATAATGTCAGTAAGGATAGCAGCGTTTCTTTTGTCTGTTTTAAATAGTGTACAGAATGAAGTGTGTGAATTTTACATCTCCTAGGGAGCATGCTGCCAATGATGTCTCATTTGCCACCATCCGTTTCCATGACCTCTTGTCACAGCTGGATGATCAATACAGCCGCTTTTCTTTGGAGAATAATTTTTTGTTGCAGCATAACATCAGGAAGAGCAAGCGCAATCTTCAGGTATGACCTCGCTTTCCCATTTCAGTTGCAGTATTCTCAAGACAGTTTTCTTCATTCAGCAAATACTACCAAGTGTATACTCAACTAGTATTTAGAGAAGTTACAGAGAGGTATCTAAGCTCCCTTTTATGTGGCTAACATGTACAGCATAAATAAAATACCAATTCATTTTATAAGCATACAAGTAACTTTCAGGTTTAAGTATACCACCTGTTAGGTTTTAGTAATTCTGGGAGAAACGTGATGCTGTAACTTTGTTTCACTAAATATTGTCCATATTTAAACCCAAAGAAAAGGGACACTATTTTTAAAGTAGTGAGGAGTAAGCTCCAAAGAACTTTGGTGATCAGTTAAGTCTAAGTGCTTGGTGTACAGATGAGGAATAAGTCTGGAAAGGTTTGACTTCTCTGAGGTGCCATAGTGAGTTAGTGATTTGGACTAGACTCCACCTTGCCTTCTTTCTGGTGGAGGTGCCCTCCCGTGGAAGAGAAAGCCAGAGGACCATCCGGACATGAGAGATCCTGCCGTAGAGTTTTAGGAGTTGTTCAGACATATTCCCAGCATGCTCTTAGCCTGGCTACCATATTTATTCTGTATTAGTGGAACTTTTATGTTTTAATGGAAGCAAAAGCTGTCATTTTCTTATTTTATACAACACAACTAAACTTTTCACCTTAGGTAATTGAAAGTTGTCTTTTTTCTTTGTGAATGTTCCTATGATTTTATAATACCAGTGAATGGGGGAAATCAGATTAACTTTACAGAAATTTGCTCTCATTTGAACTTTGCTTGAATGTACCTGTTATAAAGAACCATGTTGGCCAGTATTTTTGCAAACTAGCTTTGACAGAAACAGAAAAGCTGAGTTGAATGACTTTGGTTTAATTCAAAGCATAGGCCGACCACATTAATTGAGGACTATCATGGAGAGTTCTTTTTGTGGTACTGGCGATGGAACCCAGAGGTATTCTACCTCCGAGCTACACCCCCAGCCCTATTTTTCATTCTTTATTTTGCAACAGGGTCTCACTAAGTTGAGGAGGGCCTATTAAGTGGCTGAGGCTGGCTGCAAACCTGCTATCCTCCTGTCTCAGCCTCCCAAGTACTGGGATTACAAGCGTGCACCACCATGCCTGGCTTATGGAGAGTTCTTATATCATTTGCATTGTCTTAGGATCCTAATAGATGATAATTGGCCTCAATATATATAGAAGGATATTAATGAAAGCATTATATGAAGAACTGGGGGTGTGGCTCAGTGGTAGAGTACATGCTTAGCATGCACAAGGCCGTAGGTTCAGTTGCCAGCACTGGGAAAAATAAGTTATATATGAAATATGTGTGAAAATACTTCATTTTTAAATCAAGAAGTACTTTAGGTACCTGCAGTTATTTGGTAAGTTAAAGCAATGTTTGTTTTAATTTGTGAAAGAAATATTTTTCATTTCTACAAAAATAGCCTATGCAGAATTTAATGGATATGAGATGATATTTCTCAAGGAATATAAACAAGTTTATATCTATTTACAATACACAATGGTTTAAACATTCTGAACTTTATTTTTATTCTAACCACCTATATCTAGGATAATTTTCAAGAAGACCCAATACAGATGTCTATGATCATCTATAATTGTCTAAAGGAGGAGAGAAAGATTTTGGAAAATGCCCAGAGATTTAATCAGGTACTTTTTTTCTATTTGAACACCAACAATTATAATAAAAATTCATTCATTCATTTCACAAATATTACTGAGGCCCAGATCACGGCAGTGGTGAATATCCCTATGATTTTGTAGCCCCAAGAAAAAGGGAAAATCAGATTTAGAGATTCTATGGAATCTCTATAAAGATTCTGATCTCATGGATCCTTATCTAAAAGGTCTTTACATTCCAGTGAGGAGAGAGACAACAAAGACAAGCTTCTTCTGGGAGTGTTGAGTGCGATGAAGATAAGTTGCTGGGTTAATGGGTTGGGTTGTTTCTGTAGGTTAGTGGCAGGAAACTTCTCTGAGGTGCGGACACAGAAATGGAAAAGTAGATGATCAGAAGGTTCCTGCAGCAGTCCAAGGAAACAGCTGTGGAAACTCGTACTCAGTGGAGGTGGGAAGAAGTGGAGAGATTCACGTGTTGTTTTGGGCCTGGTGCTTAGATCGAAGGAGCAAATGTGGGCGTGAAAAGGAGTAAAAAATTGAGGGTAGCTCTACGGTTGTGACTTGAGTCGCTTGGAAAATGGCAGTTTGGTTTAGTGAGCTGGGAAGACAGGGAAGGGGGCAGGAGCAGGGCTTTTACAGGTCATAACACATTTCGAGGGAGAAGAAGAGATTGATGGGAAAACCAAGGGCTTTGTTTTGAACAAGATTGAGCTACCTATTAAATATTCACGACATCCAAACAGTGAATGAGTCAGAATTGTACTGGTACCAAGATTTTTTATCACAGTTTTACTAATCCTAATGGAAACCTTCGTGGCAATCAGGGTTCAATCAGTTTTTAGAAATTGCCATGATATTTATTATTCCTTTCTTGAGCAGTAGGGTGGTGAGGCAAACCAGTAGTGGGCAGTTGTGAAACCACTGTGATATGTGCTCCTTTGGCCGATACATTCCAACATGGGAGAAGAGCGCAGATGATACATTAGAATGCCCACTGTGTGCATTTCACTAATAACAAAGTGAACCATGTCACCGAGAAAGAAGAGAGAGAAGGGAAGTAGTGGTGGTGAAGGCCTTTCTCTGCGCCTTCTGCGCACTTGTCCCAGCCCTTGGGAATTGGTTGTTTCCCTGGGCTTTCTCTGTGTCACTGAAAGAACCTTGCTGTGCTAAGCAAGGTAAGAAATGTATTATTTGCTCTAGATTCAAGCCGGCTAGTTCATCAGGTACCCAGCCTAGAGAACAAAGCTGTATATCAGTGTTGGAGGAGAAGTAGGTTGTGTTGTCCCCTCTGAGAGAGGTGTGCCTGTCCCTACCTGGCATACACCTGGGAGGTTTTCAGCGGGAAATGTTAGTGGGATTTTCATCCTAACAGCAGCATGTAGTGGGCCTCTCTGTATATCTAATAGACTTGAGAGGCCAGCCAGGAGCAGAGCTGGGCAGTAGCACACACTGTCCACCTTTGCACCCAGGCATGTCTCTGCTCACGTTTGGCCCCTCAGCCCAGAGTGGGCATTGCAGGCAGAGTAGAGGCTTGCTGCCCTACCCCTGGCTGCTCTTTGGTTCTTACAGGGTTGCCTGCCTTCCAGCTCCCCATTAGAAAGGTAGGTGATCTGGGGGAGGTTTATTCTGAGCCTCTCAGAGGACACCTGCGTCATGGAACACCTTGGACAAGGCCTTCTCAGAGTGTTGAGGGAAGGTCCTGGGGTCAGGGGTTGTCAGGGACAGCAAAGAGGCAGAAGGTGCCTCCTTTCCACAGTCCTTCAGCCACCACTGGCTGGGAGGTGCAGAAACATTTCTTTGCTGTTTCCCCCTCTTGTTGAAGTGAGTACACTTTATCAATATATTTTCTATTCATAGTGCAGTATGTGCTCATGAAATGATGTGATATCTGGTATGTGCGTCAAAATAATCAAGTTTGGGGGCCAGAGGAATAAGGAGACTATGAATGAAACAGGAGTGTCCATGAATGGATAGTTACTGAAGCAATGTCAAGGGTACATGCAGATTCAACAGGTTGAATAAGGTAGAAACATGAACAGTTCTGCCTCAGTTCAAAGCATTTAAAGAGCATAGAATTCTGTAGACATGTTGAGATGGGAAAGTATCAGTTCCCATTGTTTTTATTTTAGTGGAAGAGTTTTAAGGAAATATGTTTAAGAGAATGTTATACACATTCTCTAGTAGACTATAAATGTTTTCTGCCTATTATTTCACACTAAATTTTTTCCTTTTCTTTGTTATTTGTATGTATGTATATCTAGTAAAAAAGCGAATTATGTATATGGGCAAAATTTAGATCCATAGGGCCCAGAAAGGATGGAGGTCATTTCTTTCAGATTGGAGGGAAGGCAGGAAATAGATTCTAGGCTTCCCGTGGCTCTTCCATCTTTTTTATCTTGAATAATAATAGAATTCCCATATGCTGAGGGCTTATCATGTTTCAGACCCGGTGATAAGCACCTTATAAACTTTATTTTATTTATTTATTTATTTTGCGGTACTGGGGATTGAACCCAGGGGCGTTCTACCTCTGAGCTACACCCCCAGCCCTATTTTTTATTCTTTATTTTGAAACAGGGTCTCACTAAGTTGCAGAGGGCCTCACTAAGTAGCTGAGGCTGGCCACGAACCCAGATGCTCCCGGTCTCAGCCTCCCAAGTACTGGGATTACAAGCGTGCGCCACCACGCCCTGCTAACTTTATTTTATTTAAATAAATTCTTTCAAAACTATCATTAGAGGTAGATGTTCTCATCCCGCATTTTACAGATAAGAAAACTGAGGTTCAGAGATCAAGTTCTTTGCTCAGGGCTGCAGAGCTGGGGAGGGAGGAGGGAGAGGATGGAGTAAGAGCATACCAAAGGGTTTTAGCAGCATGCATGGACTGCTGTTTGAGGTTGAAGCAGGAGTTTTCTTAGGCCTCTGCCATAGTCACCAGGTTTTCCCAGTGCTCAGTGGAAAAACAAGGCAGCAGGAAGGGAAGGTAGTAGCTGCAAAGGCTGCTGTATTCTTACACCATTGCTGTGTATGCCTCTGGTCACTAGCCCTAACCCTTAATGGTTTGGGAGGGGACGGGGAAGTCAGGACCCTCCAGTGGCCTATCCCTCTGACTGATATAGTGTTCCAGCTCTTAAAGAGCCTTCAGGACATGACATCCACGTCCAGCTGGCTTAGAAGTAAACAACAGCAATGATCTCCCTCACAGGCAGAAAGCCTAATGGAGCTGCATAGGAGACCACTCATTCTGAATGGCCCCAAAAGCCCCTTTCTCGCTGGTGACATGTGGCACCTGGGACTAACTGAGGATACCAGTCATTTTCACATGTATCTAATACACACTTTACAGCCAATACAGTTCAAATGCTTCAAACTTCTATTCCAGAGTATATGAAACGAACAAAAGCTTTCTATGAAGAGAGAATACCTAAACCTGCTAAAGATAGAGCAGAAAGCAAAGTTATAGACCAAGTTTACTTATTATTATCAGTAGGAAAGTCCTAAATAAAATATCAGGGATCAGGATGAAATGCGACATTAAGAAAATAATGCACCATGACCAAGTAGGATGTATTACAGGCTACAAGGGTTGCCCGACTGGGGAATCCATTAATGTAGTCCACTATCGTAACAGATATAAGGAGAAAAAGCATTTGGTTCTCTTCATCGATGCTGAGAAGGTCTGACAAAATCCAGTGCCTATTTCTGGTAAAAATAGCCCATAAGTGTTTTCTGGAGCTGTAAAGAATGATTCTGAAATTCGTATGAAAAATAAATATTCAAGGAAACACCTGAAAAAGTAGAGCAATGAAATGGGACTAGCCCTACTAGATATAAGTCTTCTATAATTAAAAATGGTTCAAAGGTTCAGGTTTATGAATATACCAATGAGAAGGAAAAAAACTAGAAATAAACCTAAACTTATATGGAAATAAATATAAAGGTGGCAGCTCAAAGCACTGGGGAAAATATGGACTTTCAACCAAATGTAGTTAAGACAAATAGGTAGCCAATTGGAAAAGTTAAAAATTGGACCTGTAGGCCGGGCGTGGTGGCGCACGCTTGTAATCCCAGTACTTTGGGAGGCGGAGACCGGAGGATCCGGGTTCGCAGCCAGCCTCAGCTCTCTCTCTCTCTCTCTCCCTGTCTCTCTCTCTTTCTCTCTCTCTCTCTCTACTTAGTGAGGTCCTCCACAACGTCATGAGACCCGGTTTCAAAATAAAGTATAAAAAATAGGGCTGGGGGTGTAGTGTGGAGGTAGAATGCCTCTGGGTTCAATCCCTGGTACCACACACACAAAAAAAAGTTGGACCTATAATTCTCATTAAACATAAGAATAAGCTTCAAATATTTCAGAGATCTAAAAGCAAAAAGTAGAAGCTCTGGTGCAGTATCGCACAATAGGGTGGCTATAGTATCAGTTATGTACTATATATCTCAAAAAGCTAGAAGGGATATTGAATGTTTTCACAATGAAGAAATAGTGCATGATTGAGGAAATAGATGTGTTTATCCTGATTTAAACATTATACAATGAATCTATAGATTGAAACTCCACATTATTATGTATAATTTTTGTGTCTTTATGTATCAGTTAAAAAAGATAAAATATTTTAAAATGCAAAATATAAAAGTTAAAAATAAAAGTTAAAAAAGTGGAACCATGCAAGTGCTTGGGGAAAGTATGAGTGAGCTCCTTTAAAATCTTTGATGAGAGAAAGACTTTCTAACATGAGGCAAAATCTAGGTATTAAAAAAAGAAAAGACGTCGGGATTACACGCTTGTAATCCTAGTACTTGGGAGGCTGAGACCGGAGGATCCGGGTTCGCGGCCAGCCTCAGCTACTTAGTGAGGCCCTCCGCAACTTCGTGAGACCCGGTTTCAAAATAAAGGATAAAAAATAGGGTCGGGGGTGTAGCTCGGAGGTAAAACGCCCCTGGGTTCAATCCCCGGTACCGCAAAAAAAAAAAAAAAAAGAAAAGACTGGTAAATTTGAATGCATAAAAACTCCCACATAGAACCTGTGTGTGAAGGACACTGTAAGAATGGTCGACCGGCGCAGCTTTAGCCGTGTGGGGGCAAAAGTACCAACTTTCTAGAATCTAATCTCCTTGAAAACAGGACCATCCTGTTTTCCCTTGTGACACCTTGGCCTAGAACACTGCCTAACATTTACTTAGTACCTAGTCAGTGTGTGCTGAATGAATAAATCAGGGAACATCTAATGTGATGAACGAAAAGATATGATGTCCGAGCTTTGGGATAGGACTGAATGCTCCCAGCAAACCTGGCCTTATGTTCATTATTGACTTTGTGATAGCAGATTTTCACTGAAGCCCTTAATAGCAGTGCTTTTCAATTTCAGTATACCTCTGAATCACCAGGATGGCGTTAAGATAGGGTTCTGATTTAGCAATCAGATTAGGACCTGAGATTCTGCATCTCCAACAAGCTCCCAAGGTGGTAAGGTGCTGCTGGTCTAGGGGCCACATTTATTACAGGGTTAATATGAATAATCTTATGTACAGAACTTGAGAAACCCTGCAAATAATGCCTCTGTGGTACCATCCAACTATGTGAATTAATGGAAACTTCTAGAATTGCTATGTATTTTAGGCATGAATGGCTACTTTCTGTAGCTCTGCTAACAGTTTGCCAGCATTTTCCAGGGCCTCAGGAACTGAGCTATTTCTTATTGACACACATGTGGGAAACCCATAGTAAGTTTTGGCAGGTCTGGGAGGTAGGTGGAGCACAAGGTGTGGGCTTGACTTCAGAGTGCAACCAGTGAGTAGATGCATCAGAGAAAGCGATGGCTGCTAACCATCCACTTCCCACCACAGGCTCAGTCTGGGAATACTCAGAACACGCTGATGTTAGACAAACAGAAGGAGCTTGTTGCCAAAGTCAGAAACGTGAAGGACCAAGTTATGGTGAGTACTGAGTGAATACACACATTTGTTCTGTAACTGATTTATTTGTAGGGAATAAAAGCTGTCAGTCTCCCTGAGAGTAAGCCTAGTCACTAATCTTTTAAGTAGCTAAGAAGAAAAATTTTGATAAAGTTCTAAACCAGAAATCAACAAATTGGTAAAACCATTGACCAGCTAGACTTTTTTATGACCCCTAATATAACTTCCAAACATTGAGCTTATTTTTTTCTTCCTTGCAAGATCATGCAGTAAACGTTGACTTTGCCCCATTAGCCAATAAACTAGATGTTGCTGCTCCAAATAGCCCTTTATGTCCACGCCTCTCATCAGAGTGTTCTTAGGGTTACACCTTAAAATAAACATGGCCCATCCTCCTTGAGCACCTGTTTTAAGAGTTGGAAGAGAAACAAAAAACATTTCATTGAGAGAAATTCCAGCACATTTCTGATTAGAATAAGACATCCACAACCATGTTAAGATAAACTTCTAAGATGGTGTGTGGAAGCAGAGGGCTGCATGGCACCCTTGCTGGCCTGGGTCCATACCTCTCCACTGCGAGGGTTATTTGGAAAGAAGGTTGAAGAGTTCTGCTTCACAGGAGGACTGTATTTGCAGACAGGCCTCCCAACTGAGAGGTGCAGTCCTGCCGTGGGTCTCTAGGTAACACCAGCATGGTCTGGACTCATGCTTTTCCAAACTCCAGATTCTTTTGAGCAACTTTACCCTGCAGTTTCCTAAGGAAACACTCTTACTAAGGTAGAAACCAAATTGGCTTCATCTAAATCACCAGGGAAATCCAGAGAATAATGTAGAAATGTGACGAAATCCTAAACAGATGAGGCCGATTTTAAGAGTGAACATACAATTTATTGTCCAAATTGAGATGCAGCTGAGTAAGAGGGGCCTGTTAATAGTTACACCAAGATGGCAGGTGTTAAACCAGGAGGGTTCCAGTTAAATAGAGATGTGTGTGGTCACCCTTCGTATTTGTGAGGTATGAGGAGATTTTCCATGAGCTAGTTTTTTTCCTGCTATGTGCTTCACAATGAAGGTGTTAAGTCACATCTCAAAGGTAGTCTCAAAAAATGAGGAATAATAAAAATTTAGACCCTGAACCAGGTGATGACAGTTTGAGAATTGTTGTGTATTTTCTCTTTTTTAAAAAGGTTATTATGTTCTTATTGATGAAATAAATGTTATTTCATGTATATGATTAGAGTTTTGCAAGTCTGATCCATCTTTGAGGGAGCTGGAATTGTTACCATGTTTTCCCAGGTTCTGTTGAAGCAATCATCTGCTTCCTAAAGTCTCTGGAAGCTGATAATCTGTGGAAAATATGTTTATGTCTTTATTTGTAGTCTATAGAACATGAAATCAAGACCCTAGAAGATTTACAAGATGAATATGACTTTAAATGGAAAACCTTGCAGAACAGAGGTAAGAGTTAATAATGAAAGCAGTGCCATTGGCTACATTTTTTTCTGTCTACACTAGATAAGAAAGGCAGTTACTCCTTCATATTTCCCAAATATTTTGTGTCCCTGAATTACTAATTTTGACTTCTTGATTACTCAAGCCCAGGCTTAAGCTCAAAATTGTTGACATTTTGGGTCAGACAGTTATTCATTGTGGGGCTGTCCTAGGCCTTGTAGAATGTTTAGTGGCATCCCTGACTTCTACCCACTACATGCCAGTAGTGCTGTCCTCTAACGCCCGGTGGTGACAAACAAAACTGCCTCCAGTCATTGCCAAATGTCTTCAGAGTGGGGGGCAGAGTCACCCCCAGTGGGCCACTGATGTGTTACTCACCTCATTTATTGTGCCTAGCCCACTGATTAGTAGAGACTGGTAGATACATGTCTTTTCCCTGACCTAATACTTAAAGTTGCTTCAAACACTCCAGCTCCACATGTATGTGCTGCAGATAAGCTCAAACATTTTTCTCATGTTTTAAAGCAGTTTCACTCTATTTTGATGTTCCTGCTGGTTTTTACCAGTCATAGCAACTAAAAATAACCCCTGAATATGCATTGTATAAAATATACAGGTTACTACTTTTACCCTAGTAATCATTTGGTTAATAGGGAGAGATTTATCAGTATGATTTGGATAAAAATAATGGGAGAGAAAGAAACCACAACTACTACTTCCTAATTGTCTACTTGTCTTTCAAAGCCATAAATATGGCCAGGTGTGGTGGCGCACACTTGTAATCCCAGTACAAGGGAGGTTGAGACAGTAGGATCCGGGTTCGCGACCAGCCTCAGCTACTTAATGGGGCCCTCCGCAACTTAGTGAGATCAGGTTTCAAAATAAAGAATAAAAAAAAAGGTAGAATGCCCCTGGGTTCAATCCCAGTACCACACACACACACACACACACACACAAAAAAAAAAGCCATAGATATGGTTCATATACATTTTTTAACTGAAGTTTTGAGTTTTGTCATTTAAGTAATACTTAGTAACTTAAATAGTAGACAGTACTATTTCCAATTTACATGGGCCACTGTAAACTAGTACTTTTTTGCAGTGTGTCCAGTTTTTATATTTGGGACATTTTCTCTTGTTTTGTTCAATAAAGATTAAAGGCCAAACTTTGTGTTGGTATGATATTTCTCCTAAATTTATGTGGATGTTGGCCTTAGTTGGGTTTATCTTCTTACCTGTCTATATTTGCCTGCTGTCTCTCACTTCACAGAACATGAAGCCAATGGTGTGGCAAAGAATGACCAGAAACAAGAAGAGCTGTCACTCAAGAAGATGTTCCTAATGCTTGACAACAAGCGAAAGGTATGTGATTACTTTCCATAGTGGCATGTTGCTTTCGTCACAGACCATAAATAATGGTCTCAAAGCTTAGAACAGAGGAAGGATTATTTTTATAACAGCTTGGCTTAGAGCCCCAGTTGAGAATGAAAGGATATTTGCTTTGCTTTAAAAATAATCTTTTAAAATTCAGTGATTAATATTGATTTCACCTTGTTCCTTTTTCTCCCTCTAGGAAATAGTTCATAAAATGAGAGACTTATTGAATATCACCGAACTTACCCAGAATTCCCTGATCAACGATGAGCTGGTGGAGTGGAAGCGGAGACAGCAGAGTGCCTGCATTGGGGGGCCACCCAACGCATGCCTCGACCAGCTGCAGAACTGGTGAGATTCTGCAGAGGGGCACATTGGCAGCTGACTGGCTGGCCGGCCACAGGAACTCGTCAAGAGCACCTTGGGGCCGAGTTAGTGAAATGTGTCCCGTCAAAACTTTGGCTTACAGTTTGGCATAGTCCAGCTTCTTACCCTGGAAACACTTGGAAGGCACCGCGTTATTTGTGACTGTTGCCATGTTCAGCCACGCCTGCTTGGTTTGGAGCATTCTTGGACTATGGGATATTAGACTATACCAAAACCCCAGTAGTGTGGTTGTCATAGAACACATTTAGCAACTCGAGTACTGATGCTTTAGTAAAAACAAAATATCTTGAGGCACTTTCTAGGCTTACATGAAATAGTAGTTTGTCATGGGCCGTCTATTCAGTCATTCATCCAGTAAGTACTTATGAAATGCTGACCTGTGCCAGGATCCATGCCGGGACCTGGGCACATGAGGAGGATCGACTCCTGCACCTTGCCCTTCAGGAGTTCTCAGTGTGGAGGGGAAGATCATAGGGGGATACTTTTGTGCAGTGAAAGGTCCTAGGTGCTATAGCAAACGTGCTTCAGGGTTCTCTGGGGGACAGAGGAGTCACCAGAAGCTTTCTGGAAGGGGTGGTTTGCTCTCACTCTGAGAGTGAGCGGGGTACTTGGTGTAAACAGGGAGGAGGAGTTCTTCCCTCAGAGAGAAGAGCATGGGCAGAGGCACAGAGGTAAGGACCTGCAGGACTGCACACTGGACAGCTGGAGAGGGCCAGGGCGACAGACAGGAAGGCGGGGCTCCAGGAGATGCTGCAGCCTGATTGTGGAGGTTCTCAGCACCAAGGGAACAGGACTTTCCATGGGGATTCTGAGAGCAAAGGCAGGCTTTTGTCTTAAGCTGGGGGTGTGGTTCTCATTTTTTATTTAGAAAGAGCACTCTGGCAGTAGCCTGAAGGATAGACAGAAAGGACACTACTAGGATGGTAGTATGATCCAGGGGAGGGCCCAGCAGCTGAGGGAACTGAGGGGATAGAAGTGGTGGGATTTCAGAGTGAATGTTAAGGGATGGTGGCCTGAGACAATTGCCAAGTGCTCAAGGACCAGGGATATAGTGGGGTTCTTATCATGAGATTACACTGCTAAGTGGGGATGTAGCTCACTTGCTTGGAAGAGCACTTGCCTAGCATGCAAGAGGCCCTGGGTTCAATCCCCAGTACCATAAACACAAATATATATATTTGTATGTGTGTGTGTGTGTGTGAGTGTGTGTGTGCATGCGCACACACACACGTGTATCCGGGCAATGGTGGCACATACCTGTAATCCCAGTACTTGGGAGGCTGAGACAGGAGAATCACAGGTTTGAGGCCAGCCTCAGCAACTTTGTGAGATTCTCAGCAACCAAATAAGACCCTGTTTCAAAACACAAAATAAAAAAAGGGGGCTGGTGGGTGTAGCTCGGAGGTAGAATGTTCCTGGGTTCCATCCCACAAAAACAAAACCAAACAATATAACACAATTACTGTTCTGCCATTTATTTTTATTCCTTGAATTGCCTGTACATACCCCAAATTTCATGCACATTAGAGCAGAGCTTCCCAGCCCAGTTTGTGTGCCTGGAGCGATCTTGCCCTCTGACCCCTCCACAGGCGCCTCTTCTAGTGACACAAATGCCCCCTTGTTCCCCCACTGTGTGAAAAGATCACCATTTTCTCTGTGTGCGGGACTTCAGGGGGAACCGGAAGGTGCTGAGCAGAATCTCCTTGGGAACTCACCCAGCCACCATCCTGCCTTCTCATTTCCTGCAGAGGGCTGCTCTCAGTGCTGAGAGCTAGGTCCAAGAAGGGAAAACACCAAGTGAAGTAGACATTTCCAGTGCAGAGGAGCTGTTTTTAAGATTTGATTCTCCAGGCAAATGAGACAGCCTTCCACAGCAGGCCTCAGCTCAGGAGCTGCTAGCATCACTGTTAGCCTTGACTCAGGAAGGTTTCCTCCATGGCCTGTGTTGTTAGAGTCTACATTGAACATATTGCTGTCTCCTTTCAGTTGAGCGAAATAGCAATCTTTATTCTTTCCTCTCCACCACACCCTGCCTGCCTTCCTCCCTGTGTTGTCCCAGCTTCGAGGCTGTTCCCCCACTCTCCTCTGCACAAGGTCTCTGGAGGGTGTTGCTGAACCACCTACTGCTCACATCACCATCTCGACGTAAAACCTTCAGAGGCCCCTCTCAGTCTCTTCCATCACCCAAAGGCGTCCATCCTGCTGTGTCCTCTGTTTCCCTGCCTCTGCCCTCCTCTTTGCTCTACCCTTTTTAAATGTCAGGTACCTTGGTGGTGAGTGAAATCACACAGCACCTGGAAGCCCTGCCCCTCCCATCTCTCCTGCTGTAGATCCCAGGAGTGGGCAGAGGCTTTTTGATCCAGGCTGTAATCATTCAGTACATGTTAATTTCTTTTCCAAACTAGGCTCCTAGCTGGGCATGGTGGCTCACACATATAATCCCAGTACTTGGGAGGCTGAGACAAGGACTGCAGGTTTGTGGCTAGCCTCTGCAACTTAGTGAGACACTGTTTCAAAATAAAAAATAAAATAGTGCTGGGGGTGTAACTCAGAGGTAGAATGCCCCTGAGTTCAATCCCCAGTACCACAAAAAAGAAAAAGAACGAAGGAACAAACTAGGCTCCTTAATGCTAGCACAAGCCTCACTCCCCCCCATTTCCCCCTGCAGTGTGGAGTGCTGTGACATAGATAATGTGTGTACCCTGCACTGATTGTTGACTTCTGTCATTGCCTTTAATGCAGGCTGCTTGGGGACTGTTGCTCATTGAGATGCCTGTGTTTTATACCTTCCCAGGTTCACCATAGTTGCAGAGAGTCTGCAGCAGGTTCGTCAGCAGCTTAAAAAGCTGGAAGAATTGGAACAGAAATACAGCTACGAACACGACCCTATCACAAAGAACAAGCAGGTCTTATGGGATCGCACCTTCAGCCTCTTCCAGCAGCTCATTCAAAGGTAACTCCAGGGAGATTTATTTGCACCTTCTGCAGTTACTTTATCCAGGGGAATGTTTTACAGCAACTCAGATAATTTAGAAGGGATTAATAGGCTCTATAAACTCTTTAATGGCAATTAACTTTTCCTGAATTCCTTGTTTATGCCAATGACCCAGCATCCTTTTGGCCACCTAGGCTGGAAACCATAGTAACTTTCTTCTTTTTTCCCCTTAGCCACTCCGTGCCAAGACCTAGCATGCCTAACCTCAGGATACTTGTCCTTTCCTTCTCATACCATGGCCTCCTCATGCTTCAGGCTCTCAAATCCTCTTTTCTGACCTCATACATAACAGCCTCCCAGCCAGTCGCCCTTCCTAGCCTTCCACCCTGTTTTCCGGTCTGGTTCTTCCAGTCTGGTTCTTCATCACTTAGCTAAGTGGGGCCCTCAGGTGGACATTCATGGCCCCACTCCAACAGCCTACACCTGGCCGGTCACTCCACACCTTGCTTCCACACATACCCATTCCCAGGCTAGCTCGACATCCTGCGCTTTCCCGGGCCCACGCCGTACAGTTGCTTCCCTGTGACTCTCCTGAGACAATTTCCTCTACCTCACAGCCTTCTTTCTGTACCTACTGTCCAGAGTCTGTCATGCTGGAAGTTGTCCTTTGTATCTCATGATTAAATCTTTCCAGAGTTCTCAAGCAGATGTTAGCTCTCTCTTCTAGACTTGCACAACTCATTCATTATTCCGCCCCCATTCTGCTTTCTATAAATGTTTATGTGTTTCTGTTGTCTGTTGGACATTGGAAGGCTCTTTGTCACCCTTTTTCCCTAGCAGGGTTTTTTTTTTTTTTTGCAGT
>PVJS01044794.1:0-16507 GCA_004027185.1 Glis glis
TAGAAGGGGCTGCTCCTAACTCTGTAGAGTTACAGCTCCTAATTGGATTAAAAAGCCCTCTGCCCCACCCCGCTTCCACAGGTCAGTCTAGGTGTGCAGGGAAGTAGTCAGAGCCAACAAACAAATGTGGACATTGCTAGCAGTAGATCTGGCGATATGAGGTCAGTCTTGGAAGACTACAATACAGTACCTTCTGTGGTGAGGGGAGTCATCCTGGGGATGAAGAAAGGAAATGTTGACCCCCAAACATGGACCCTACAGAGTCTTCACTCAAGCCACACCTACAACCAGGCTTCCTTCTGACTGTTGAGAATAGTGCTCAACAAAGGATCTTATTCCTGTCAAGCCGCTATGGGTTGGATAATGACATTTGCGTTGTAAAACATCATAATGAAAACAACACCTCAAGTCAGGCTACCTTTCAGGCAAAAACATAAAATGGAGAAAATTAATAATCCAGTCACTAGAGTTGAAAATACTGCTTCTAGTTACAAAGGCATGTTGGTTTTAATTTGAAAAATACCTTGACTTGCTGTTTTGAAAAGAAGTAAGTTCAAAATTTGTATGCTTTTTAAAAATTACCTGACTTTGAAGTACACTCAAAGTAATTGGATGGAATAAATATTTAATCCTTTGCACTACAAAGTCATGAATTATGTTTTATGGATCGATAAACTCCAGTAGTAGGAGAGGTTATCTTGCTCCTAGCTCTCTGAGAGGCCTTAACTATGTTTAAAAGAAAAAAAGGGAAAGAAAGAAAAGTAGTTCAAGATGACAACTGAGGGTCCTACTTTATACTTATTTTTCTCAAGAGGCAGTGATGCGTCAAAGCTTACAGAATGGAACTTGTCACTCTTGATTAGGTTCAAATTTTGTTCTAGTTGACAGTGGAATCAGAGAGGATATTGGGTTAGTGTTAAAAAGTTTTTTCAATGAAATTTATGATTTATGGTGGAAAATATATCTTAATATAATGCTAATTTTCAATATGATTGGTTTAGAATGTGTGGCACATGTTCCTTGCTTCTCGCTATCTTATTTTTCTCCATTGCTGTAAAGCCCAGCACAGAGACGGGATCGCCCAGTGTGGTCAGTGGGGGTGCTCTCTCTCCTCTTCCCTTTCACCTCCCCTCTTGTTCTAGTTCCTGTCCCCTTTGACCCTTTAACTCTCTTCCCAGTTTGTCTCCCTCCCCTCCATCTCTGTTTCCTTTAGTCAAACCCAGGGAAGCAGAATTGGTATCTGGTGGTAGTGAGAGGATGAGGAGAAAAGGATTCTTTCTCCTTTCTCGTTACCATCACTGAGGCTGATCACCACTGAAAGCTACTAGAGATAGTTTGCACTTAACATTTCCATTTTTCATTTCTCATTGTTGTCTAGTTAATGTTTTTATTTATCTTTGGTTTAATTAATTTGATTTTTTAAATGTGTTTGGTGCTGGGTACTGCACCCAGGACCTCATTCATTCTAAGCAGATATTTTCTCAATAAGCTACACCCTTAACCTCCTATTTAATATTTCTAAATTGTAGAATATTATGAACATAGAGAAAAGAACTATCATGAACTCTTCAACTGACTGAGCTTTGGATTCTGCCCCCTTCCCTCTGATGATCCTGCCCAGATAATAGTCGCAGTGACTTAATTATAATTACTATGTTGATTATATTATTGCTCAGCATTCTAGCTAGTTGCTTTTCAGATTTACTTGATCTTTTTGTTTTTTAAGTTTTCTATTACTTGCTCATATTCTAAAGTCTCTCTTCACTAAAATTGAACTTTGCTGTTTTCACCTTCTATACCTAATAATTCTGATGACTGGTCTTAGCGGGACTGGTCATGCTTTCTTCTGCTTCTGCAGACTCTCATTCATGGTGCCCTGGGAGCTCTTCTGTGTGAGCTCTTGTTCTGTGGAATTCTATCCATGGAAATCCTTTGAGGCCAGTGTATAAGTGGTATTCCTTCAAAGAGGATTTCTGTTTATCCCTAGCGATCTCCTACAAGCTCTACTGCTTTGAATTAGACTCTCAGCTTCACAGTTTGGGAACCACACAGAGAACATAAAGTCACACTGAAAACTCATACTAGGTCAAACTTTCCTTACAATTCCCAGAAAAGATGTGTTTATTCCTCCAAGGAAAGTCAAGGTCAAGACAGGAAAGTGTTCTCCCTGACCCTCCTGGACTGCAAATTTATTTCTAATTCCCTTTCGCTGTAGGTATATATTTTGTGGTCCCAATTTAATGGAGAATTTCCTACTGAACTCCCCCAGAGTTTCTCTGTGACTCCCACAGTCATCAAAACTGAATCTGAAAAATACCAGGATTGGGCAGATAATCCCCAGTCAAAAGGCAGGTTGGGTAGCCACTTACCTCCTAGGATTCTCATTTTATTTAGTGGTTTTCTTATTTTGTTTTGTTTGTTTATTTTGCAGTACTGAAGATTTTTATTTTGAAACAAGATCTTGCTAAGTTGCTGAGGTTCTAAGTTGCTGAGGCTGGCCTAGAACCTGTGATCCTCCTGTCTCAGCCTCCCACGCACTGGGATTATAGGTGTTTACCACTGTGTCCAACTGGTTGTTTTGTTTACAAAAACAAAACTAACAGTGAATAAAATAAGTAGACTTCTATGGAAAAAATTACAGGAAAGTGCAAATATCCCAAACTTATGTGAAAGCTTGATTAATTTTTCACAAACTGAACACATCTATATAACCAGCACCTAAATCAAAAGAAAGAATATTATCAGTTTCCAGGAGCCTCCTCCAGTCTCCTTTACAGCCACTGTCTCCATGAAGAATATTTACATTCTGGTTTCTAAGAAGAGATACACACTGTTTTTGTATTTTATATAAATAGCAAGGATTTTCACCTGTGTGGATTCGTTTTCATCAGCTCAGTGATGCATTTAAATTGATAGGGTTTTCTTATATTTTTATCTAGCATTTTTAGTTGTTATCTGCACTAAGATTGTTCAAGGAATCTAATCTTCAATACTGGTGGGTCAATTACTTTTTCACTGTCGAATTCAATGGACTCTTTTTATTCCTCTTCTTACTCTCTGTGTATCACTTTTTTCCCCTTGACTTCTGCAATGCTATATTCCTTACTTCTTGTCTCAGCTTTTATTAAATGATTATTTAACTATTTGAGGAAATGACGCTGTCCAACTTCTTTTCTATAAAAGTCTTGAATATAGAACTTTTATCTGAATCATGTATATAGTGTTTAATATGGTACGGATTCTTTCAGTCAACCAATATTTATTGAACATGTGCTATGTGCAAGGACTGTTCAAGGACCAAGCAAAAAAAGTACCAGGGCATTTAAGGTCCCTTCTTACCTGGAGTTTAAAATCATTAGGGCATATTGTAGGTGTTTAAAAAAATGTTAGTTAAACATAAAGCAGTGATGAGAAGGAAAGGAGAAGGAAACCGTTGGCAACAAAAGATGGTAAAGTTCCATTTAGAGAAATAACAACGAAAAGGAGAGTTAAATTAGTTGCCTAAGGAGGGTGTTCTAGAACCAAATCTAGGTTTCGAGTGCCAGATGAAAGTCTGGCTTAACTGGAGTAGAAACATCTAGAAATAGGAAGAAATGGGAAGTTAAGCAATCACAACAACACTTGGACACTTGTTGATTATCTTGCTTTTTCTTACAGCTCTGCTGTGTTTCTGTACTCATTTAAAAGTGCTGACAAAGAAAGCTGGTGCCAGTCACTCCATGAAGGACATCTCCTCGCCCTTCTCCAAAGTCCTCCCTCACAGATCAGAGACCTGCTCCCCCTTCTGCATCCCAACCCCTCTCCTTTGTTCTGACTTATTTAAACATTTATACATTGGCTTCTCCACCTACATGTGTCTTCTCATTCTCAGATTTTTCTCAAGGTTCTCTGGGTTGCCTATCTCTCGTTGTGTTTTCCTATCTATGCTCCTCTCCTGTTTTCCCCTCTGATCACTCCTGTGCTTTTATCCATTTGGTCAGCTCCTTAACTGTTGGTGTTGAAAGTTCAATTCCTGGCATTTTTATTTTTTGCATTTTTGTTCAGTGACCATGTCCTATTTATTTATTTATTTGTTTATTTATTTTTGCAGTACTAGGGATTGAACCCAGGGACATTCTACCTCCGAGCTACACTCCCAGCCCAATTTTTTTTTATTTTTTATTTTGAAACAAGGTCTCACTGAGTTGTGGAGTGCCTCACTAAGTAGCTGAGGCTGGCTGCGAACCTGCGATCCTCCAGTCTCAGCCTCCCAAGTACTGGGATTACAAGTGCTGGGATTGTGCCACAACACCCAGCTCAACTTTACTATCTAAATAAACAACTCTCTATAGTTGAGTTCCAAATCTGTATCCAGCTCCAACCTTTCTCCCTTAGTCCATCACATGAACCTGAATGTGTTGGCTGAATTCCAGTGTTGTGTGTAATGTCAGAAAAGCTCACAGCACAGGAAGCTCTGTGGCAGCAGGTACTAGGAGGACAGCTCTTTTAAAATCATGCTGGCAACTGACAAAGGCTAACACTTGCACCATCTGTACCCTATTCCCTACAAATCGCCACGCAGAAGACAAATAAACACAGTGGCCTTTAAAGTGCTTCCCTTAGGTCAAAAACTCACAGAAATATAAGCTTTTACCTGCTTTGCGTTTGTTTTGATTGGCAATACTTTGACTTTCAAAAGAGACACATTTAATGGAACACCCTGGTTATTAAAGTTATTTTGTTGCTATTTATAGTATGCAGTGAAAAATATAATTTATTAAAGTGAAAAAGTAAATTATAAGCTTTGGCTAATGAGCTCTACTTTAAGATCAGTACCCTAAATGTTATATTTATTCACCATAAATGGGAAATGAGAATAAGAGATTAACCCTAAGTCCTAAAAAATGCTGAAGAGAAATAACTTTTCTAAGCCTTTATTATATCCACTAAACTACTTCATAACCCTTAGGTCTCAATTGATCATTACTAAAATATACTATGAAGATAAAATGCAAGCTTGTCAACTAAAACTTTGTAGGCACCTTCAAAAGTTTCTGCAGTTAACCTTTAGAAGACAATGAAGCAAGTCTCTGCTAAATAGGTAAATTAATCAAATTTGACTAATTGGTTATGTGGTTAGTTGATTCTTGCAAACTGACCTATGTTAAAAGATAAACTTAGACATTAAAGTTTTGGAATTATCTCAGCAGACAGCGATTCATGAACACTGAGCAACAAGCACCCAGGGGGCACCAGAAGAAAAGCATTACGAGGTGCTCAGGGAAGTAAGACAAGGAAACTACTTGGTTAAAGTAGAGAACCCCTAGCTACAGGTTAGTCGATGGTTTCTAATGGTCAAGGTACTCTGAGGGGGGTTTCAGTTTGCCTCTAAGAACCCAGAATGCTGGCACCATCTCAACCTAAAAGCTAAATGCGTTCCATTTTAATTAAAAATTAACTGAGAGGCTTCAAGGACAAAACATTGCAGTGGCAGCACAGCGCGGGGGAGGCCTGCTCCTCAACTCCTGGCAGACAAGCAGAGAGAGAGCCAGGGAGGGAGACAGTCCTCAATGCCCTGCCCCTGTGGTCACCCCCTCCAGCCCCCGCCTGGGAACCTTGCTGCAGGGCCAACAGGTGAGCTTGTCTGGGGTCATTCCATATCCAGTCCATAACAGGGGTAGGGGAACTCCGACCAACCTGGGGCCCTGATACTTGGAATTGGTGTCTGAAGTGAGGCCAGTCTTGTGGGACTGAGCCCTTAAATCTGGAGTCTTATACTGATTTCAGGTGGCATTAGAATTATAGGACAGCTGGTTGGTAAAAGACACAAAAACAATCCCTGAGGCCTCTACCAAACTTTACACCATTACTTCTAATTACATCTGTTTTGGTTTATTTTTTAGGTTTTTGTTGTTGTTGTTGTTGTTGTTTTGTTTGTTTTGCTACTGGGGATTGAACCCATGGCCATTCTACCTTCGAGCTACATCACCAGCCCATTTTCTTATTTTTTATTTTGAAACAGGGTCTCCCTAAATTTCTGAGGGTCTCACTAAATTGCTGAGCCTGGCCTCAAATCTGCGATCCTCATGTCTCAGCCTCCCAAATACTGAGGCTACAGGAGTGTGCCACCATGCCTGGCTAATTGCATCTTTAGTAAATTTCACATAGCAATTATGTTAGTTTGTTACTAGAATATGACTTACATTCCCCATACTCATGCTACTGCTCCTCCCACCACCACCATCCTGCCACAAACAGCTAATTTCTTCAAGGGCCAACTTAAAACCTACTGTGATGAGAAACGTCCCCAGCTTCTCATCTGAATTTATCTCTCTCTTGCTCATTTTTTTTACTTTATATACCTTTGTGTGTGGGGAGGTACTGGGGGTTGAGCCCAGGGGCATTCTACCTCTGAGCTACACCCCTAGCCCTCTTTTATTTTTATTTTGAAACAGGGTCTCACTAGGTTGAGAGTCTCACCTCTTGCTGAGGCTGTCCTTGAACATACAATCCTCCTGTCTCAGCTTCCCAAGTACTGGAATTACAGGCATGTGCCACCACACCCAGCTTTACTTTATATATCTTTAGTCAAGTCACTTTCTCAGTCTGCCTTGTGTTAGAGTGGCAAAGAATGCACAAAGGACTCTCCCCCCATAATTTATGGTACAAGGGACAGTCTACAAAGTACTTGACCAGTACTCCTCAAAACTACCAAGGTCATCATGTCAAGGTCATCCAAAACAAGAAATTCTGGGAAATACTTATAGTCAAGAGGAGCCTCAGGAGATATGATGTCCAAGTGGAATGTGGTATCCTGGATGGGAGCCCAGAATGGGGAAAGGTTACTAGGCTAAAACTAAGGAAAGCTGAATAAAGTGCAAGAAAACAGACAAAACCCCATCATGGTATGTTACATGGATGGAACATAGAAGCAGGAAAAACAAGCTGTTCATAAACAATCCAGAAACTTCTTACCAGGATTAATTCACACACAAATCATTGGAAGTATGGACAGTAAAACCACTATTTGGCCACACTTCATTAGCTCTTCAATTTATTTATATATTTAAAAGAAATAAAACAGCATGTCTTTAAAAAAATAGCATTTCAATAATTTTGTAGGATTTTCCTCCCTTTCCTCCTAAATTGGTAAAATAATGTATGTGTGTGAATAACTAATAATATAGTGAAATGAAATTTCTGAAGATAGATTATCTTTTAAAAGAGGCATCTAACATTTGCATATTCCTATGTAATATGTAACTTTGCTTTTATTCCCGTAAATCTACTAGATGGAAAATTTTGTGTACACCATTACATTTTTCTCTATTTCCAAAAGAAAGGCAAGATTTATAAAGTTTGATCATATTTCACAGAATCTAAAAGATATAATTATTTCATGTGTCATTAAGAAAGATAAAATGTTGTCAACTATAAGATAATATTGATTGTAAGAAGTATCCCAATCCACAGGTATTAAAATGTGAACATATATGTATCTGTACAGCCAATGAAATAAGATTAATTTGTTCTCATGGTAAAAGAGTTCCAGGTTCATGGATAGCCTCAGCTACTTAGGCCCTCCACAGCTTAGTGAGACTCTGTTTCAAGATAAAGAATAAAAAAAAATGGGGCTGGGGGTGTAGCTCGGAGGTAGAATGCCCCTGGGTTCAATCCCCAGTACCGCAAAAAAAAAAAGTTTTTATTTTATATGGTACTAATTTAGCTGGTGAATAACAAATATTTGTTTTTGGTTTTACTTTGTGGTTCTAGAGATTAAACTCAGGGGCATTCTAACTGAGATATACCCATCACCTTTTTATTATTGTTTGTTTTGAAACAGGGTCTCACTAGGTTGCTGAGGCTGTCCTTGAACCTGCGATCCTCCTGTCCCAACCTCCCAAATACTGGGATTACAGGCATGTGCCACCATGCCTGGCTACCAATATTTATAATATACAGAAAATCACTGTGAATTCTCTAGTTTTTATAAAAAAACTCAAGCATTTTATGTGCTATAAGTAAAATTTCTTAGTAATATGCCGAGGGGACACAAAGTCCTCCTAATGTTAAATTGGCAAATGGTCCAAAAAACTGATTTAAAAAAAATGGAAACAACTATCTATACATACAGCTGCATCGGTGAAAATTCCTACTGAATTCAACTCTCAGGTAAATGTGTGTGTGTGTGTGTGTGTGTGTGTGTGTGTGTGTGTATTGCTGGTAATGGAACCCAGGGGCATTCTAACTCTGAGCTACACCCCCAGTCCTATTTTATTTTTTATTTTGAAACAGGGTTTCACTAAGTTGCTGAGGGCTTTGCTAAGATGCTGAGGCTGGCCTTGAATCTGCCATCCTCCTGTCTCAGCCTCCCAAGTACTAGAATCAAGGGAGTGCACCACTGCTCCCAGCTCCTTTAAAGATTTTCTGAGCCTGAAGGACTTACAATGGCATTTGGCTGCCTGGGTAATACTGCTGGTTGGTGGAAGCGTTCTCTGGAATGACACACAGCCAGCTGGTTGCTGGATGCTGAAAGCGACTTAGGGAAGGCCTTGACTGCCTGCCTCAGAGATTCCTGTAGTCCGGATGCTCATGGAGTATCAAGGACCTCAGCTTCTGTCAAGGGCTGGGACCTCTGTCCTTGTGTTGGATGGGAATGTTGGGTCTTTGCCAGTTTCCTTTGAGGTCTCTGTCTCTGTCTGTCTGTCTGTCTGTCTGTCTCTCTCCCTCTCCCCCCCCCCTCAGCATCTAAGTATTGTATTTCACAGGACTGGTTGTGAGGATCATAAAATAGATGTTAACTGGCAGAACACCCAGCACTGCACCTGGCACGAAGCAGTCATTCAGCACATGAGCTGGGGCATTCTTTGTTCCTTGAGAGAAGTAGACTTTCAGTGTGAGACCCCCCCTCCCCATATCAAGGAGGCAGGTGCCACGCTGGGCCATGGATGAAGCGGCATTAGGGTCACAGTCCAGTCCTCCAAGGCACAGGCAGAGGGAGAATGGCTTCAGCCAGACCACATTGCCTCAGCCTCTACCTTCTTCTTGGGCCCTGGTGACTTGTGACCTTGGGTGGAGTGCCTCCCTTCTCTGGTCTTTAGTACCTTCATTGGTAGGGAAACCACCTCGTTTTTCTTCTAATCTGAGAGTGAAAGGGGCACTCTAACCCTTACTCTGGGATGACGGGTGTCGACCAGGCAGATGCTGGGCAAAGCGGGCCCAGTGGCCCCTGGCCTCATCAGTCCGGTGGTGGCCAGTGCTGCTGATGTTGGCACTGCTTCGTGTCTCTGTCCAAACCTGCGCCTTCAGTTTTCCCTTGGCATCTTCACAGGCAGTTTGCATTTCTGCTCACAGTATATGAGCTATTATCTCAGACATCTGCCTTCTACTGCTTGGGAAAACCCATTTCTCTTTGAGCCCTGTTGTCCCAGACTGTGGCTAGAGCAGGTTCTCCCTGCTTTGTTTTTACCGATGGGTTCCTGTGGCGATTAACAACATATGCTGTAGACCTGGGGGGCTGGGGAGCTCAACCCTGCTCTCCCAGCTGTGCACACACCCTGGCCAGAATTCCTAGAGGAGGGTTTGTGCCTTGGACCTCAACAGGGGTGCCAAGACTCCTGGCTTATTCTCTAGGCCAGACCCGAAGACTCAGGGTTCTCAACAAACAGCCGTGGGATTGCTTAAGAGCTGGTGTGTTGGTGTGTTACCTGTTACAAATGCCTGGAGTGTTTAACCTTCCACCCTTTACACAGGGAGACACTGAGGTTCAGAGAGGTCCAGAAAGCTGCCAAAAGCTATCAAGTGAAAGAGCAAAGAAGCTGGTGTTTGCCTTCCAACTCTGTTGGCTGTCAACAGCCCTACTCCTTTTTGGCTATTACTTCTTTTCTTTTTATAAATTTCTTATAGGAAATATTTTTATTTCAGAAAGTATTGAAAGCTTCCTATAACCTTTGACAGAATTCTGGACTTTTTTTGGGGGGTACTGAAGGTTGAACCCAGAGGCATTATACCTCCAAGCTACACCCCCAGCCCTATTTTTAATTTTGAAACAGGGCTCACTATGTTGTTGAGGGACCTCGCTAAGTTGCTGAGGTTGACCTCAAACCTACCATCCTCCTGTCTCAGCCTCCCAAATACTGAGATTACAGGCGTGCACCATCACGCCCAGAGGATTGATTACTATTTCTCAGTGTGTGCAGATGAGGTAGGCAAGATGATCATAGGTTATAGATGGGTGAGCTTCTTTTAAAAATAATTGTTTTATATTCACTTTAAGTTGAATAGAAAAAAACCACAACTGACACAAAAGACCTGTGATTTTGCAGATGTTACTACTTAGGATATAAAACACATATTTAGGAAAAGGTCAACTTTGTGAAAATACCAAGACAATAAGTGGACATAGGCCTCATGAACAGGACTAAATTGGGGCTTCAGGTCCTCAATTTGGTTTCTAGTACTTTGGCTGTGTGGCTCTAGCCATAGTACTGTAGGCATGATGTCTCTGGGCCTGTGATTTGGGTAGCTCTGTTTTGCTTCATGTGAGCTGTACCACTTAGTCCAGTATTACTTTTCCTAAATTCGGAAAACTCATCGTGAAGTGAATGCATAACTCAGTCTGAAGTAGACTGAAAGCAAAAAGAATCCCAGAATAAGCTATTTTTATGCTATAATTCTACTTCAGTTGACTGGCTACTGATCTGGACCCTGCTGATTCTATTTTATTTATTCAGCACCCAAAGTTTCCCAACCAACCATTGCATTACTCTGTGATTGAATTATGAAATACTAAATATTCCCATTATGCACTAAAAGAAAGTATGCTCCTAGTTACCAAACTCTTTCCCCATTTGGTTTCACTTGTCTTTCAAGTCTTCTAAACAATATGTACTTTTATAAATAGTAACCAATAGTCAGAATATTTGGATGTTTTTCTCTAAGGTGAGCAAAATCAACTGAGAGCAAGTATGTCTGCACTTTCATTTGAATTAACATTCAAACTAGGGTGCATGTCAGGGGCATGTGGTTAACCAAGATAAACACCATGAGTCTTCCTAGAGGATCTAATACATTACCTCATCTGGAAGCTGGGGAAAATGTTTGTATTACAATGAGCTATGAAATTAAAACGCACAGTTTCTATTAGTGTTTATAATAAAATTAAACCATTTCAACATCATGATTAAAGAAGTTTGAGAAGTTTTTTATTAGTGAAAAATGCAAAGCAGTGTTGAAATGTATGTAGATCATTGCCATTATCAAGTTTCAGCCTCTCATGGTCTCCAGGAAACCAGTTAGCCTCAGGACTTATCTGGGCAGAATCTCATTTCCTCAAGCCTGTCAGTTAAAAAAATTGTGTAGACTGAGGAACTTGTTTTGATAATGACATATGAATTCTCCCAAAGAAAGTAGATTCTCAGAGGACTTCTGGAAAAGTCATTCTAGAACCCAAAGCCTCAGCTCAAACAGCAGAACTCTGAGCTTGTGATAGCCTTGTGGAAGAAAACATCAGCAGCTCTAAAATCCCCTCAAGTCAAATCACAAGGAATCTTGCTATCAATGGCTGGGCCTAATTACTACGACCAGTCTCCTGTAACATTTCTTTTGCTCTGATTTTCTGCTGATTGTGTCTTACTTTAATAAAATATTTCAGGTGACCTGCTTCCTGCTATCTTATCTACTTTAAAGTTGTATCTGTGAATTATGCCAATATGCATGGTGCTTTACTTCTATGAACAAAGCTAACATCTATTTACTTAATTGGCAATGTGTTAATAGCCCAGGGCAAAGAAATTACAATTCCATTCCCATTTCCTATTATAATTAACTTAAGATGTCTTAAACATGCCTGCATACCTCATCATGCCTACCAGTAGATGGTCAGTAAGAGTGATTTTTTAATTGGATTAATCCTTTAGTTTTCATTGAAATAAGTTATTATTGTATTTCAGATGTAACTAATTATCTCTGTGTTCTCATTTGCTGTGGGAAGGGCTTCCTAATGTATCTACTTCACTTTGAGTCACAGTTTGGATATATTTAGTCTACTACTGAAACAGTTTCTGCAATGCAGTAACAGTTGCTAATACTCCAACAGTGTTAATTCTAAGCCCCTATTATTTAAAATCCATATATTAATTCATTTACTCCTCACAGTCTTTGAGGCAGGTATTATTCCTATTTTATACATGATGTGTTGGTGGGGGGGGGGGATAACTTGCCCAGTCACCCAGCAGCCTGTGGTCATGTATAGCACCTCTGTCACATTCTGCTTAATCTTAGTCCACTGCTCATGTGCTGGTTCCACATTTTATATGTATGTTATATTCTCAGCGCCTCACAGGAAATATCCTATATGAAAACAATGACCTACTCTGTAAGCTTTGAAGTCTCACATAAATGTCAAATGGCTTATTAAAAAGAAAAACTACTGACATATCTGTAAAGAATCAAAATGACAGATAATAAAAGTTGATTCTTTTCTACTCACAATGGTTTGAAAACCAAAATTTATTTTCTTGGAACTGGGTTGGTATTCTTTCCACAACTGTGAAGAAACTCTCCCTACTGTCATAGAGAATAAAAGTGAAGTGCAAATCATTTCCTGGGGGACATTTTAACCTTATTTTTCCCTTCACTATACTCAGAGACTCAGAGATGGCCAGCCTGAATTGCTGATTGTCTAAATACTGCTCATACAGAAATGCCATATTTAAGGCTTTAGACTATGTCCTTCAGTTCTCTGCAATCACTGTGAGATACTGCAACCCCCCCCTCTTTTTTTCAGTACTGGGGATTGAACCCAGAGTCTCTTGCCTGATGGGCAAGCGCTCCAATACTGAGCCACATCCTCAGCCCCCTTTTCTTTGAGACAGGGTCTCACTAAGTAGGCCAGGCTGGCCTCAGACTTGCAATCCTCCTGCCTCAGTCTTCTGAGTATCTGGGATTACAGGTGTGTGCCACTGAGACCAGATTCTAGCACAATTTTTGCTGAGCTCTTCTAAGATTTTCAGCAGTGAAATGGAAATATCCCTAACATATTTTATTTAGAAACTGAAATTCAGAGAAAGTAAAAAAAAAATTAAATTTACGTAAGATTTACTGAGTGCCTATAGTGTGCATGGGCTTTTATTAAACACATTGAAATTCAGGCACAAAACGAACAATCCCTGACCTTTAGGTACCTTATGATGTAATTAGTACAATAAAGATTAAAAACAGTAGACACACAAGTTACATATAGATACTTAATTACCAGAGTCAACGTTAAAGAGCCATAATTTAAGTAATCCAAAAATGGCATCTAACTCTAAAATCATTTATAAAATGTATTTGGCCTTGGAACCTACAGCACTTCAAACAACGCAAGTTCCACTGCAGATCAACAGTCACAAAGATACAAATACACTAAACACTTATGAGCACTATGAATGACTTTTGTTATTTTGGACCTTCTGTTTTCTTCTGATTATGGTCCGAAGCCTCCGTAATACCAATTTATCAGACAAAAGCATGTCATCTTGTTGTTCTAGATAATCCAGTAAATTTTCTGTCCATTCAAGTGCAGCTTTGTGGCTGATGTGCTTGTCTGGATTCAGTTCTGCTTTTCTAGTCTTACCGGAAGGCTTCTGAGCAGCAGCCTTGGCCTGGTCCTCGGCCCCTTCACTGTCAGTCAGCACTGGACAGCTGGAGCCATTACTCCGAGAATCAAACCACTGATCAATATTCTCAATGTCAACGTGCTCACAGTCTTCTGTATTCTGTAAGACCGTGGCTAAGTTAGCTGCTAAAATGGCTCCTTCATCTATGTTCATGACTGAATTTTCTTCATTACCAGGGAAAAGTTTTTTCCATGCTTTGGTTATGGTACTCGATTTTATCATGTTCCAAGCTCTTGATACTTCATAGATAGCATCCAACACTGTCAAATTCTTCCAAAACATTTTGGGATCTATTCCTTCATCCATGTATTTCTGCAGAAGTCCTGCTCTGTAGTATCTTTTTACTGTGGCTAAAACTCCCTGGCTCATAGGTTGGATTAGACTTGTGACATTTGGTGGCAAATATTTCACAGTTATTCGGCCATCATCTGAACACAACAGTTCTTCATTTGGATGTGCTGGGGGAAAATCTAAAAGAAGCACTGCCTTTTCAAGCAGCCCCTTGGATTTCAAATGCTTCTGAACCTGCGGCACAAAATATTTCTCGAACCACTGTCTGAAAACTGACTGTTCTATCCATGCACCCTTTTGACTGAAATAGGTGACGGGAAGGTTTGAAAGGTCAGTTCCTTTGAATGCACGGGGCTTTTTTGCTTTCCCCACAACACAGAGATTAAGTTTGTGTAAACCTGTGGCATTTGCACAACACATAATAATGATTCTCTCTCTGCTTGACCTATACTCAGAAGTACTTTGCTCACTGTCCAGAACTAAGGTCCTTGATGGCAGACACTTCCAGAACAGTCCAGTTTGATCAGCACCATAAATTTGCTCTGGCTGTAGATTCTCTCTCTCAACAAATTCCTGAAAGTTACCACAAAATTCACTGGCAGCAGTTTCATCTCCCTTTAATTTTGTTCCTTTCCCAGCAGCCTTTGGAATACCATGGCGCTGCTTAAATCGAGTTAGCCAGCCGGATGACGCATTAAAATCACCTTCCATCCCCAAAGCATCAAAAAAGAATTTGGCTTGTTTTGCACAAATAGTTCCAGACACTGGAATCCCATCTGTTTTCTGTTGGTTAAACCACTCTATCATAACTCTATCAAGCTCCTCATATGTTGAGGACTTCATAGATTTACGTTTGGATACCCCACTAGTGGGATCTGAACTATTTGCATAGTTTATAATCCTTTCTTTGTTCTTTTTAATATCACGAACTGTGGATTCACCAATTCCATACACCACAGAAAGCTTTTTGAAAGAGATGCCTTCCTCAAGCTTCTTAATGATGTCAAGCTTGTCCTTAATTGTCAACACCACACGCTTACGTTTCCCCAACATTTTGTGTCAAATATTTTAGGTGATTACTAGAACAAGATCATTAACAACTTAGATTTGAACCCAAGATTCTTCCTCTGCCCCCCTTGGACCTAGCATGGTGGCCAATTTCCAGCCAAGGTCTACGTGATTCTACACGAGTCTCTTCACTTGCTTTTTAGAACTTAAAGTTCCTACAACAAGAAATAGTTCTAAATAATCCTATCTTCTGTCTTTCTTCCTCCTCTTAGTTTAAGATCTTTCCATGAACTGCAGTCTTACTGGAGGTTAGAAGTTGAACCAATAGTGCACTACCAAGGTCTCTAAAGCAATCCTTCTGCATAATCAATTGCAATGATTTGCCATCATTGCAGGTAAAGCTCTTTGCTAATACACTAGGGTTGAAGTATTTGGGAAATGTGCAAGAAAATAAAGTCAAAAGAGGGCTTGCAAACTTGAATACAGGAAAATACAATGGGAAAGCTAATTCCCTATGTTGTCTTTTGACAGTGGACTGTAAGGAATGCGATCTCCTCTACGCAAGGAATGCTATAGGTTACACAGGTAAGTGCTTTTGAAAAACAGCAAGTTAAGGCGGCTGCAGAGAAGAGGTGCGATAAGTGAGAGGGGAAAGTGGATAGGCAGAGAGCTCTGTTACTTTAACCCAACACAAACTTATGGATTTGGCAACTGGAAAGGAGAAAGGTGGGCAAGAGGTGATGTCACATGATTAAAGAAAGCATCAAAAAAAAAAAAAAACTTCATTGGTGGAAATCCGGGCCCAAGGAAGAGGCCCTGGGGTGAGGCTCGGTGAAGGTGTTACAGTAATCCTGGTGAGAGATGATCCTCCATGGTCCACAGAAGTAGCTCCTGTGGGGGCTGTATAGGTAGTGGGAGACTCCGAAACCTACGGGAAAACACCAAAAACATTTTGCTTTCAGTATCTACGTCTGTGGCATTACCCAAACCTGCCCTCCAACTCTGTTGAGAAAATTAACGCCTCCTATCAATGTGATAACTAAATACGACAAATAACGCTCTTGGGCGTTATGTGGGGTGACAGAGAGGGACCTTCGTAGCCTACCTCCTGAAATTCACCGGTCAGAGAGAAGCCGCGTTAGCGAGGCCCTCTCCCCGCCGGACGAGCTCCGGAGCGCGGGACGTCCTTCCTCCGCCCGGGCGCCGCGACAGGGGTTCACCGCCGCAGCCCGCCAGCCAGCGCGCGGCCGCTCGGCGCAGGGGGCGCGGGTCCTCCAGCCGCGGGCATCGCCCCGCCCCGGCGCCGGGCCGCACGGAGAGCAAATGGAGTCCCCGAGGGCGGCTGACACCGGCGGCGCCGGCCGCAGCGAGGGGCGCGCGTCGCTGCCGGAGCCGGAAGGTGGGGGATTAGGAGCACGCGCGCGCCCCCGCAGGAACGTGTGTCGGCGGGGGGCGTGGCCTGCGGGCGAGCGCGCGCGGCCGGGGCGGGGACTCCGCGGTGGGCGGGGCGAGGGCGGGCGGGGACTGCGCGAGGGGCGGGGCTGGGCTGGGCGAGGAATCCGCGAGGG
>PVJS01044795.1:0-16507 GCA_004027185.1 Glis glis
GGGATGGGAGGGAGGGGGGTGTGGGCTCAGGTGAGGCTGGTGGTGAGCGAGGGGAGATGGGCAGGATCCTGAAGTCCTTGTGTGTGGGGACAGGAGGGACCAGAGGCCCTGCCGGTGACAGAGGAGGAGCCAGCGGGAGGAGAGCCATGCGGATGTGTTCAGTCAGGCGCTCAGGCTTGTGGGGCAGCCGCTTCCCCAGAGGGCTCTTCAATGCCTCCCTTCCACTCCTTCCTCCCTCCCACCCCAGAGAGCTCGGCCTGTCAGTGTCTAGGAGTTCAGAACTCTCCGTCCATTGCTTTCCAAGAATTGCTGGGACCCAAGCCCGGTCAGTCCCTATGGTCACTAAAAGAGCTTCTACCATCACCCCAAAACAGAGGTCCTAGGTGAGCTCGCAGGAGCCACAGTGAGGCCCATGCCTTCTTTTATGTGTGGTGCTGGGGATTGAACCCAGAGACGTCACACCTCTGAGCTACACCCCCAGACCTTTTAAATTTTTCATTTGAAACAGGGTCTAAGTTGCTAAGGGTCTAAGTTGCTGAGGCTGACTTCGAACCTGTGATTCTCCTGTCTTAGCCTCCCAAGTACTGGGATGACAGGTGTGTGCTACCACGCCCGGCTGAGGCCCACGCCTTCTGACATTTGAATTACAGGAGAGCTGACTGTTCTCAGGACCAGCAGGACTGGGGACTTGGGGAATTGCACAAAGCCTCTCCTGAAGCCACTTGTACACAGCAGTACTCGTCAGGAGGGACAGTGTGACTGAGAAACTCATGATAGCGATGACCCTGCGCGGCCCCTTCTGCCACTGCAGAATATCCTGACAGGCTGGGGTGGTGAGGCACGTCTGACCCTCTGCGAACACTCCCTGAGGCAGGCTTTCTCTCTTTCTGTGTGTGTGTGTGTGTGTGTTACTGGCGAGTGAACCAGGGGCATTCTGCCTCTGAGCTACACCCCCAGCCCTATTTTATTTTATTTTGAAATAGGGTCTCTCTAGGTTTCAGAGGGCCTCGCTAAGTAGCTGAGGCTGGCTGTGAACCTGTGGTCCTCCTGTCTCAGCCTCCCAAGTACTGGGATTACAAGCGTGCGCCACCACGCCCAGCTGGGCTTTCTGTTTTTATGGTGATGAACCCTGAGGACATGGGACAGTGCCTGGCTCATGGCAGGTGCTCAGTCAACATCGGGAATGTTGAACCACAAGTGCAGTTTTAAATGTTTGGTCCAGAAAGCCAGCAGCAGGTGGCTTAGGAGCGGCCCGTTTGCCAAAGCTTCAGAGGTCTCGTCGGTGTCAGTTCAAGATGGAGGGGCCGTCTCCAGACCTGGCAGCCTGCAGCATGCGGGAGGGTGAGGGCTCAGCCCTGGCATGGGAGAACAATCAACATGACTACCGAGTCTGCCTCAAAGACTGGAAGGACACGGGAGCTGTGTGCCTCCTCAAGGACTGGCTTGAGAAGAGGCCTAAAGGTGTTCTGGAAGGTTCCATGGAGAAGTGCATGGCCAATGTCTCAGCCATGAGTACAGCTATCTGAAAAGGGAGTGGCCAGGGCAGGAGGGGTGGGGTGTGGAGGAGACTCAGCCCCAGGTGAGGGGTAGGCCCGACGGGTGACCTGGGGACCTTCCTGGGCATGGTCACCCAAGGGGAAGCAACTGCCTCATGGTTGACTGTGGCATGGTGTGATGGCAGCCTCATGGGTCCTAATTATTCCTGGGAACAGGGGAGCAGGCCCTGCTCAGTTTGGTTGAGAACGGAGAGCCCCCTGTGATGTGGACTGTGACCTTTCAGGCCAGGTGCCCCCACGTCACAGGCGCAGTAGGAACCCGGTGGAGCTCCAGCCGGGCTGCTTAGGGCTGAGCCAGCTGCTCCTCCTGGAGCTGCGTGGAAGAGGCGCGGAGCTGGGAGGGCGCTCTTCCCTTCTCAGCCATGAAAGCAACTCCTGGGGCCTGGAGCCCTTCTCCACACTCGTCCGTCATCAGTGGGTCCTAGTTCTGTTTACCTATAATTCTTCGAAAACTGTCAAGGATTTTTTCCAGAGCCGAGAGACTTTTAATCTGATAAAGTGTTTCTCTCTCCTCCTCTGTGGGAAAAATTAAGGACAATGATCAAGATTTGACAAACAATTATGGTTTAATCCCAAACTTTTGTTTTTCTTTTTACCCAGGCCTTCTGTCCCTAGACCTTGGGCTTTCAGCCTCTACCCTGAGCTGCCTCCCCAGCCCCCAGGCTCCACCATTAACACCTCCTTCCACTCCCCATCAACTTGAAAAGATGCCAAGAGGGCCAGCTGGGCCTCAGAGTACATAGTAAAAATATGCTCTGTCTATTCACCAAAAAGTGTACAGCAGGTCACTACCCTGTGCCTCTTGTCCTTCATCTTCTGAGACTGTACCATGGAACATCACTTAGCACAGGACAGATATCATTAAGAACCAAATGTAAAAGACTATGATAAAAATATCAAATATCAGGACAAGGAGATATCACATTGTAAATTCCATCATGTCTCTTTGTAGTATCTCAGATACTAGCCCAGGAAATAGATCAAGCACGTTTCTATAGCATTTCCCCTGCCATTGTGGTTGAAATTTCCCTAGAAATCCATTCCTTTGAGCCCCACTTTAAAACTTGCTTCATAATTCCAAGTTATGGATCATAAGGATATTGTTGTGGAATATGGCGCTATCACCATAAGGAACATTCTGGACCAGTATATCTCACGAACACAGATGCAAATATTTGAATATGGATGCAAAAACACTTAGCAAGTATATGCAAACTAAATCAAACAAACAAAAGAGTAATACAGCCGGTGGTGGTGGTGCATGCCTATAATCTCAATACTTGGGAGGCTGAGGCAGGAGGATCGTAGGTTCGAGGACACTCAGTAATTCATTGAGACTTTCAGCAACCTAGAAAGACCCTGTTCCAAAACAAAAAATAAAAAAAGGGCTGGGAGTGTAATTCAGAGGTAGAACACCCCTGGGATGGATCCCCAGCACCACACACAAGCTTGGTTTGGCACCCCAAAATCAATCAGCGTAATTCACCATTTTAACACAACAAAGAAAGAATAGCACAGTCATTTCAATATATGCAGAAAAAGCATGTGACAAAGTTCATTATAAAAACTCTTAACAAAATCATCATAGGCACCTTTTCAATCTGATAAAGTGCTCTTCAGGAAATTTCCCGCCAGCAGCCTACTTAATGTACATAAACAGACTGAATTGTTTCCCACCGAGATCAGCCAAAGAAGCCATGCAATAAGGCAAGAAGCAGAAACAAACACCCTAGGAGTCTGAGAGGAAGGTGGAGAGCTGTGCTCACTTGTCCCTGTGATTATTTATGCAGCAAAACCCTGGGGAATCTATCAAATCACACAACATGGAGTCCTGGGCCCAAGATACTTTGCAGGTCGTCCCCGGAGGCAGAGCCTTCTTAAAATATACATACACTTTCATTAGTGCACTGCAATTATACATCATAGTGAGGCTCAATGTGATGCAAACATACATGCTCACAGCTCTTGGCGTACTTCTCTCCACACCCCACCCTCTCTCCCTCCTGCCTCCCCATACATGCTAGCAAAACTGTAGTGATACCTATAGATATTGCCAAAGCAGTATTTAAACTGTTTCCTTCCTCGGTCCTTTTTTCCCCTCCCCCATTCCTCCCCCATCCTATTCCACTATTCTGCTGGTCTTTTTCCACATTCATCCAAAGTCCTTCATCTTTCATATTTTCTCTCCAGCTTCCACATATGAGAGAAAACATACCACCCTTGACTTTCTGAGACTGGCTGATCTCAACATAATATTCTCTAGTTCCATCCATTTTCCTGCAAATGATATAATTTTGTTCTTCGTTATGGCTGAGTAGAATTCTATTTTTTGTATATAACCACAGTTTTGTTATCCATTCATCTGTTGCCGGACACTTAAGTTGGTTCTATAACTTGGCTATTGTGAATTGTGCTGCCATAAACAAGGTTACTGGGGGTCTTGCTAAATCGATGAGGCTGGCCTTGAACCTGCGATCCTCACCTCCCAGGTGAGGGATTACAGGTGTGTGCCACCATGACTGACTACAGACACTAATTATTATTATTTTTAGTGTGTGTGTGTGTGTGTGTGTGTGTGTGTTAGTTACTGGGGATTGAACACAGTGGCTTTCTACCTCTGAGCTACACCCCCAGCCCTTTTTATTTTTTGTTTTGAAACAGAGTCTCACTAGGTTGATGAGTCTCATTTTGTTGCCAAGGCTGTCTTTGAACCTGCAATCCTCCTGTCTCAGCCTCCCAAGTACTAGGATTACAGGCCTGCACCACCACACCCAGTTCGACTACAGACACTAATTATTTACAAAGGAAAACAATTAACTTGATAGTGGGGAAGCCTGGTGGCACCGCCTTAAGCCATCAAAGTTCCCGCCGAGGCAATGGGCTCTGTCCGTGTCACACATGTACCTCCTTCTGTGATGTGTGGGGAAGGCGCAGCATCACTTCTGTAACTCTCCTGCCAAAAACGCAGAGCCTGGCTTAGGCATGGGGAGGATTCAGGCAAACCCAAAAGGAAGGGGTTCTGCAGAGTGACAGGCCAGAGCTCTGCAGGGTCACCAAAGACAAGGACAGGGTAGAGAAGCTCCCAGATAGGAGGAGACTGAGGCGACAGGACACACAGAGCCCTGCATGGATTCTGGAGCCAAAAACCCCAGGAGGATTGAAGTAGGATAGAAGAAATAAAATCAACGGGTAGAAAGGAGACAGAAAGAAAGGACGAGGGAACTATAACATGAAGGCCTGGTGCTAAAACTCCTATCTCCCCTCCCCAGCCAGTTCTCTCTCCCAGGCCCGTCACTCTCAAATTTCTGGGAAATCTACAGATACTCATTCACAATCTTAAAGTTTCTGGAAATTCACTCACGATAATTACCTGGTGCTCTGTTAATTATCCCACCAATAAATCAGTTAAGCAAAGAAAGATACAATATCCTGGGAAACCTGTAATGTAGGGGGCTTGCCAGCTTATCTGTCGATCAGACAATGGAGACCATGATGAGATAAAGGATCCTGAGATCTCTGGACTGATGTCCCCCTGATGACCTCCCCACAGTCACCCTTCACCAAGTTGCCTTGAATTTTTCTTTTTTTGTGGTACTAGGGATTGAACCCAGGGGCATTCTACCTCTGAGCTACACCCCCAGCCCTATTTTATTTTTATTTGGAAACAGGGTCTCACTAGGTTGATGAGAGTCTCACTACTTGCTGAAAATGTCCTTGAACCTGGGATCCTCCTGTCTTAGCCTCCCAAGTACTGGAATTACAAGCGTGCACCACCACACCCAGCTACCAAGTTTCCTTTAAAAAAAAAAAAAGAGGTGGGAGCCCCCACCGTGTCTCCCTCTTGAGATGGCCCACATTCTCCCTTAAATGTGCATTCCTTGTTTTCCTAAATAAATCTTTGTGTCTCTGCTCACAGGTGCTGAAATTCTTTTTCGTCACACATGTCAAGGACCCCGCTGGTCCCCAGTTGAGTTCTCCCTCTGTCTGGGAGGCATCTCTTCTCCAAGGACATGAAGAGTGGCAGAGTTTGCGTGAGGTCTATGGGTTATTTATCAGCAGCTTGTCCTGTGTGCCTTGGGGCCTGGTGACTTGCAGGCAGGCCCCTGCAGCCCAGGAGCTCCTCGGGGAGGCGGTGGCCACAGAGCAGTCCCTTGGACTGGGCCAATGTGTGCAGGACACACTGGGGCCCGCGTGTCCTGCAGTCCTGCCTGCACACAGGACAGGTCTGACTTGTGCTGCCCTTGAGCTCGCTGTTCCCTGGGGGTGGAGCTGGCCTCAGGGCTGTCTTCCCTCCTCGCACAGCTTTAACCTACTCTCAGTCTAGCTCAGATCTCATCCACTCTTCTCTTCTGCTGCCCCTGCAGTCAGGACGGGCGCCAGGCAGTGCCTGCGGGAAGGACTCACCTGCAGCTCGCCTGTCACGGTGGCTACCAGAGGCCCCACCCACTGCATTCAATCTGGAGCCACCAGGCAGTTTGCAGAGTCCACGAGTGGGACAAATTCAGGGTAATAGAGATGTTTATTTAAAATGGAATCATGTTCTTGTTTAAGCCGTCAAACGATCTACTTTGACCCTTCAGAATACCAGCGACAGGTCACTGGAGAAAACATTAGGGGAATGGTTGAAATGCAGACTCCTGGGCCTCTACTGCTTGGTGGGCCCAGGAATATGTATTAATAAGCACCGTCCCCCGTGCCTGAGACCACCATGCTTGGGAGCTGTGGTCTGGTCCTGCATGCAGGGCACACTGCAGGCATCCTACACGGATGTCCTACGCACCATGCACACACCCTGCCTTGTGTTTAGTCTTTGGGGCTGAGTGATCCCCTCCCCCCCAGGAGTCAAGCTTCTCCTCTGAGCCTTTGTACGATTGATTTCCAGCAAACCTCATCAGTTGGAGGGAGGCTTGTCCCAACTTCTGGGGCCCCTGGGGGGACTGTCTGGCTCTCAGCTTCTTTCTCCCCCCCAGGGAAGAGAGTGACTTAGCTGAGAGTCTGGGGGAAGGGCAGCTCCCTCCTGTCCCTCCTGCCATCTGCCCACCCATGAGACAAGTCTGCTGGGCTCACTAACTCAGGCAAAGCGACCATGGTCCCCAGCTAGGCATTCATCCTTTACCCGGGAGGAGTGTCCATCTGCACCTGTCTGACTCGGTCTCCCCAGTTATGTTTGGAACTTAGGCAGGGGCTGCAGGGCCATATTTACCATCAAAGGAAGGGCTGTCTGTATTCTCAGAAGAGAACTGCTTCTTACGAACGCCAGCATGAGAATTCTCTTTAATATGGACTTCTTCCACGAGGAACATAGGGAAAGGGGGAAAGTTTTCTTGATTACACACTTCTGAACATTTTTGGTCATGCTTTATGCTAAAACGTTAGGTTGGGGTGATAATAAAGTTTTCAAGTTGTATTTGACAATGTGCATTGATAACTGAGTCAGGCGTCACTGACCACCGTGAGCCAGGTGGTTTGGGCCTCAGCAGGTGCCAGGTGAACAAATCCTAGGAACTGGAAAGTTATTTGCACCTGAATGCAAAATTTCCAGAAAATGCGGAGCCTTCCTGCTGCCAATGCATTTTCAGGCAGTGCCTGGAGATTTCTGACACCCGGGTCTCCCCTGGCCTCTGTCCCTCAAATCCTCAAATCCTGAGTGTGCTATTTTATTTACTTATATAGGGTTTAGACACGATTAAGCTGAACTTGGAAAAGTGTGTCCTTCGTTTACTGCTGTGTGACCTTGGGCACGCTGTGTTAGACCTGGGTGTCGCCTCCTGCATACTGGGAAGAAAGACAGCCCTGCCCACCCGGGGGCTGCAGGTGAGCAGACAAGATGGTGCGTGCTGACCTAGAACATGTCAGCGCCATCAGTGTTCTTATGTCTGTGTCTCATGTTCATGCAATAACAAAGCCCCCTCTGCATCGGAGCGCAAGAACCTGCATGAATGTGCACAGCGGGGACTGTTGCAGAGCAGCGCGAGGCGTCCCTGCCATCGGGGCGCAGCCTCAGGCCCAGGAAGGCCGGGCAGTGGTTTTGAACGACGGTTGCTTTCCATTTCCACTTGCCTCTGCCTGGTAGAGCTGGTCTGACCACTGCGGAAGCAGCAGGGTCCTGCGCTCAGGACCACAGCTCTGGGGTGCACGCAACTAGAGGGTTAAAGATGGGTATACTTAGCCGGGTGTGGTGGAGCGCGCTTGTAATCCTAGTACTTGGGAGGCTGAGACAGGAGGATCGCAGGTTCGTGGACAGCCTCAGTAAGTAATGAGACTCTCATCAACCTAGCGAGACCCTGTTTCAAAATAAAAATTTAAAAAATAGGACTGGGGGTGTAGCTTGGAGGTAGAATGCCCCTGGGTTCAATCCCCATACCAAAAAAAAAAAAATTAGTATACTTGCTTATTTGTTTTGGTGGTAATGTTGCTACTGGTCTTCGTGTCTTGAGCAAGGTTAATTTATTTGTATCCAAAATCTCTTGGACGAGAATCTCATCTTGGGAGAAGCACACGAGAGCACGTTAGAGCCACGACGCGGGAGGACGACCTCTGTGCTGTCCGTACCTCAGGCAGTCGGTGAGTACTGTGACAGAAACCGGGAGCCCCAGGAGCCCAGAGACAGGGGACCTGGCTCTGGAGAACCTGGTCTGGGGCGGGCAGGCCACTGCCTCCCTAAGCGATTTCAGAAAATCTGGGACTCTGGGTAACCTGACACTGAACGTTGCCCCCCAAAGACACGGTGCTGTGAACCCAGCCCCAGTCGGGTCACGATTCCTCTTCCTGCCTCGCTGTCAGTCCGTCCTGTGTTGTCCCCCAGGGATGAATGGGCATCGTTCGTGATTTCTGCACAAATGCAGCCTTTTTTTTTTTTTTGCGGTACCAGGGATTGAACCCAGGGGCATTTTACCTCCGAGCTACATCCCCGACCCTATTTTTCATACTTTATTTTGAAACCGGGTCTCACAAAGTTGCGGAGGGCCTCACTAAGTAGCTGAGGCTGGCCGCGAACCCGGATCCTCTGGTCTCTGCCTCCCAAGTACTGGGATTACAAGCGTGCGCCACCACGCCTGGCCACAAATGCAGCCTTATTCTCTTTCTTTATGAGCTTCTGACCTCTCTCAGGCAGCTTCCACCACAGGAGTCCTGGACTTTGACAGATCCAGCCCCTCTTTCTGGCCACACGCAGGGCTCCATGTCGAGGGGTGGCAGCCTCCATCCACTCCTCACCCTTCTTAACAGGCGACCATGGGCACAGAGCTCCCGGGAGGCCACCCCTCACAGAGGCATTAGTGTGAACTGGGGGTCAGCCTGGCTCCGAGTCCCAGCTCTCTGCTCAGGAGATGTAGCCAGGCCTCAGTTTCCCAAGTATGGAACTAGGGGTTTGACAAGACTTTGGGCACCATGTTAGGGTGACTCTGGCCACAGGGTCCCACACTGGAGTATGGCTGTTCCCAATGAAATGAACCCCGAGTGTGATGTACACATTGGATTTTGAAGACTCGGTGTGAAAAAAAGACTTAATAATAATTTTATGTTGCTTAATTTTATATTGATTACATGTCAAAATAATAAAACTATGTTATTAAAATGGGTTTTAAGCCGGGCATAGTGGTGCATCCCTGTATTCCTAGTACTTGGGAGGCTGAGACAGGAGGATTGCAGGTTCAAGGCCAGCCTCAGCATTGTAGTGAGACCCTGTTTCAAAACAAAAAATAAGCCGGGCATGGTGGCACACGCTTGTAATCCCAGTACTTTGGGAGGCGGAGACCGGAGAATCCGCGTTCGCGGCCAGCCTCAGCTCTCTCTCTCTCTCTCTCTCTCTCTCTCTCTCCTTAGTGAGGCCCTCCGCAACTTCGTGAGACCCGGTTTCAAAATAAAGTATAAAAAATAGGGCCGGGGGCGTAGCGCGGAGGTAGAATGCTCCTACGTCCAACCCCCGGTACCGCAAAAAAAAAAAATAAATAAATAAAATAAAATAAAATAGGGCTGCGGGTGTAGCTCAGAGGTAGCATGTCCCTGGGTTCAATCTCCAGTATCACAAAAATAAAATAAAATAAAATAAAATGAGTTTTAAGCTGGGTGTGGTGGCATATACCTGCAATCCTAGTACTTGGAAGGCTGAGACAGGAGGATCACAGGTTCGTGGCCAGCCTCAGCAACATAGCGAGGCCCTCCGTAACTTAGTGAGATCCGTTCCAAGTAAAAAAAAATCAGATAGGGCTGGAGGTATAGCTCAGAGGTAGATTGCCCTTTTGTTTAATTCTCAGCAACACACATACATACACACACACACACACACACACACACACACACACACGTTTTACTTGTTTCTTTTCATACAGCTTTTAGAAAACTTAACATTACAACTATGGCTTGCATCGCAAATCTGTTGGACAGTGTGGTCTACACCAATGTTCCTCGACCCCACCCATGGGCCTTCAGGCCCACCTGGAGAGCTGTGGGAACCCAGGGCTACCAGTCGAGCGGAGCCACAGAGCCGGAACCCCGGGGCTGGCCGGGGTCAGTGGTTCTCACTGTCTCTCCGGGACCGTCCTGCACGGCGGGGCTGAGAAGGCTGGAGGGGGCCTGGCTCACCGTGGCCTCTCAGGGGCAGGAGCATCGGTGGCTCCTGGTTATGTGCAGGTGGGAATTCTGGGTGGGGCTGGACCCTGGGTGTTGCTAACATGACCGGTGCTGCTGGCCCGTGGACCTCTCCCGAGAAGCAGGGCTCCACGCTGCGTTTTAGGTCTCAAGGGCTGAGATTCTACGTCATTTTTTAAACTTCTTGGGAGTTTGACTCTTGAACGCAGGCACTAAAGCTATGGGCCACAGGAATGTGATTCTGGCTCAGACCAGATCAGTTCCCTCCACCGTCCGCACCTTGGAACTTCTTTGGGAAATGCCCGGGACAACCGCCCGCCCCTCACACAGTCCAGGTGTTTGGTACGAGGGGATTCCTTACCAAATACTGAGGCCACATCGTCTATTTTTGTTAAATCTGGTGGTAGTTGAGGTCTTGGATCTAGGGGAGAAATAAAACTCCTTTAACAACATTCGTTAGATTCGCACATGCTTCTCTATGAACGGACATGGTTTTGAAGCATGTCCGCCAGCCTGCTCTAGGGGAAGGAGCCCCGCATGGAGTCCCAGTCCCTCTGTGAGTGCCGCAAGACAGCCACAGGGAAGTCCTTTGGGACTTGGGTTTCCCATCTGGAACACGGCAGGAAGGTGCCCACCATGGCGGCTGTGGGGATGGAGAACGTGGCCTGCCCAGGTGCCCTGCGTGGACTGCCCTCCTGGTCACCAGGCTCGCCCTCGGGAATGGTAAGAAAATGTCCCAGGTCCAAGGACAACTGGGCTCATTCAACTGGGGCAAAGGAAGAGGGGCCCGCACTGCCTTTCATAAGAAGAAGCACCCTTCCCCCCTTCATGAACTGTGACAATAATTACCTGGGAGGCCCCAGGCTGGGAAGGCTCTCGCACCTCAGCTTCCTACCTGAGCGACCCAAAGCCCGGCTCACTGTAAACAGCAGAGGAGCCTACACTCCATATTTGTTTTAACCAATCACAGATATTCTGTCTTGCTCCAAAAACGCCTCATAAAAGTTCCCCCTGCGCCCCTTGGGTTTGGCACCGAACCACTTGCTGGAGCTGCCCGATCCATGCACTGCTGATGAGCAAGAAACCCAGTGGAGCTTTCGAGCGCCCGAGTCTATCTCCTAACAGAATGTTCTATGAAGCTAACATTCTCTGAAGATGCATCTGTACTAAAGATCTTGCTGACTGTGGTTGAGTAGAACATAGTGCCTCCAGTTCATAATTGTAGAGAGATGGAATGCCACGTGTCTAGAGCCAAAATTGGTCCCTTGAGAAAAATAGCTACTTACTACTTTTAAACCTTGGTAAACTGTTGGGGGCCATCTTAGCCCACGCAATGAGGTCACCATTTTGGACCAGCTTAACCATATACACAGTACATGCTAAGTGGAAACTGTCCACACACAGACAAGCTTCCTTGGACCAGATGGGACCGAAAGCTGGACATCGATGACCTCCTATTCTCCCTGAAACGTTCACCTTGCCTCTCCTTGGTCTTAACTTGTGATCTTCCCGTTTGCTTTGTTTGAACCTCTATATAAGAAAGGCCTTAAGCCGGGCGTGGTGGCGCACACCTGTAATCCCAGTACTTGGGAGGCTGAGACTGGAGGATCTGGGTTCGCGGCCAGCCTCAGTGGCCAGCCTCAACTACTTAGTGAGGTCCTCCACAACTTAGTGAGACCCTGTTTCAAAATATAGAATAAAAAATAGGGCTGGGGGTGTGGCTCAGAGGTATAATGCCCCTGGGGTCAATCCCCAGTACCGCAAAAAAAAAAAAAGACCTTGACTACATAAGGCAGGAGAATTTGTTATCTTGGATCTCCTCCCCGACCCCCCAATTATTAAATTCTCTCCAAATTATTATATCAGATTTCATGTCAGTATCGTGGGAGAAGACTATTAATCAGGAAGCTGCCTGGTACAGCGACCTACTGTGGCAGGAACCACGGAACAGTCCTCAGGAAGCTGTCTGGTGCAGCGACCTTCTGGCAGGAACTACGGAATAGTTATTAGGGAGCTGCTTAAAGCAGCAACCATCCGTGGTGGGACTACAGAGCAAGCAAGCGTCTGCCAGAGCACCCCAATAGTAAACCTCTCTGAGTGCACCATCAAGCTCAGTTCCCATTTGCTAGGGTCTCATGAAAACCAGACCACACACCTCCACCACCCCTGCTGCTCCGAGGCCACGCATGTGCAACCTAGAGGAAAGATGGCCACTGCGCTGCTACAGCCGCCCACCTAGAGCCCCACCAGTGCGCTTGTTGAACGGATCGATTTATGACTTTGTTCTTTGGCTGGAAAAGTTCAAGTCACCTTCTCTTCTTCTTCTTCGGCGCCCCATCGTTTAGGGTAGCTTGAATTCCTGTCCCCAGGCCTGGGTCACTCATCTTTGTCTCAGAATAAACTATTTCCTTCAAAGCAGAGTTTCATTTTGCAATGACAATTTCTACAAAGGATGGCTGCATCCAAAAGCTTGGCAATAGGGCTTGGAGGAGGGACAGGTGTGTGAAACGCTGTCTCACACTGTGGTTCTGTGGGGGGTGGCAGGACCCAGAGACCAGTCACCTGTTTCTCCTTTCTCATGAGCAAAGCATTTCGGGTGGTCCCATCTGCAGGTAAGAAGTGGAGTCCCCTGGGTGACCTGGGTCCAGGGTGTCAGCCATCCACAGGGCCCGGGGCCTTCTGACCTGCGGCCTCGGCTGCCTCGTGGACAAGAGCTGCTGTGCTTGGTGACCAGGATACATTTCCTCGGCTCAAGGTAAAGGTCAGCCTTCCTCTGCGGTGGTGGACGAGCCCAGGGATGGCCGGGCAGGGCCACTGCACCTTCCCCCTCTGAGCGGCACAGAGCTCTGTCTGCGAGAATCTGAAGTTCCAGCGCTAAACCAATGACAAAGCTGATTTTGAAGTGGCTTTGATGATGGACAATCTGCATACCAATCGGCTCAGCTGCACACGTGCTCAGAACAATGCGAGAAATATGGAAAAAGGTCTGGATGGTGCTGACAATCGCCTCCCAGCGTGCTGACCTTCAGAAAACAACAAACAAAAGTGTACAGTTCTCCTCGGATGCGACATTAATGGATCGTGAAGAATGGGGACAGCTGCGCCGTGCAAGCACTTTGTTAAAAATATTCCTTTCATCTCGTGTCTGTCCCGTAATTACAATGGAGGCATTGTGCGATCAGCCCGCGCGCAGAACGCCTTGGTGTTCATGGCGCCCGTGCGGCTGGTAACACTCATCGCCAACTGCGGCCGCTTCACCCCGGTTCTCCTGTGGTCACCTCCTGAGAGTCACAGCATCCAGACGGCATGTGCCGCGTGGTCAGGACACTGCATGGCTCTTCTTGATGCCCGCCCCATGGGCGTTCTGGTCCACGAAAGCTCACTGCTGAGTCCTGAGTTTGCTCCAGTTAGTTTGGGGAACGCAAGACAGTGCCCTCCTCTGTCACGAGGGCCACGTCGACTGTGGCCCTCCTCTCAGTGCCCAGCACCTCCACATGAGGGATCCACTCACTGGGTCATTTGCTCAGCTCACATAGCAAATGGCGGGAAGACCCCAGAGTTGGGTGAGGAGACCCCTTGTCACCCTCAGAGAGTCATACGGAAAATGCCCCTTCCCTGGCTTCGCAAGCTGGAGTGACCTTGAGAGTTACCTGAAGTGTCAACCAGGGCCTCAGGCTGGGGGGACCTTGAGGGTCACCTGTGTTCTAAACCATGTCTTAAGCTGGGGAGGGGACCGCGAGGGTTCCTGATGTATCAACCAGGGCCTCAAGCCGGGGGGACCTCGAGGGTCACCTGTGTTCTAAACCGTGTCTTAAGCTAGGGAGGGGACCTCGAGGGTCACCTGTGTTCTAAACCATGTCTTAAGCTGGGGAGGGGACCTCGAGGGTCACCTGATGTATCGACCAGGGCCTCAGGCCGGGAGGACCTTGAGGGTCACCTGAGGTCTTTTTTTTTTTTTTTGCGGTACCGGGGATTGAACGCAGGGGCGTTCTACCTCTGCGCTATGCTCCCGGCCCTATTTTTTATACTTTATTTTGAAACCGGGTCTCACGAAGTTGCGGAGGGCCTTACCAAGGAGAGAGAGAGAGAGAGACAGGGAGAGAGCGAGAGAGCTGAGGCTGGCCGCGAACCCGGATCCTCCGGTCTCCGCCTCCCAAAGTACTGGGATTACAAGTGTGCGCCACCACGCCCGGCTCACCTGAGGTCTTGAGCAGGTCTCAGGACACAGTGACTGGAAGGAGCCCCTTAACAGTTGCCTGCTGAACAATCCCCAGGGACAGGCAAGAGCTAGCTGCGGGCAGCCGTGCACAGGCGTGGAAGAGGGGGCTGGTGATGACCTTGGCCTGGGCACATGGTTCTTGTACCCGTCTGGCCCCAAGGACCTCACCACACTTCCCTTTCTAACTGCTTTTGTGTGTGTGTGGTACTAGGGGTGGAAACCAAGGGTCATCTACCTGCAGGCTACACCCCCAGCCTGATTTTATTTATTTGGAAACAGGGTCTCGCTAGTTGATTAGAGTCTCACTACTTCCTGAGGTTGTCCTCGAACCTGCGATCCTCTTGTCTCAGCCTCCCAAGTACCGGAATTACAAGCGTGTGTTACCACGCCCAGCTTCTAACTGCTTCTGAACTAAGTGTCTTTAAGAAAAAAGAAGTGAGGAATGTTGGTGTCTTTCATGACGTTGTTGGGCCCTGGAGACTATCCTCCCCACAGACCCAGGGCCAGGCTGGACTGCTGCCAGGTCCGCTCTGGGTGTGGTACTGGCGCTCGGCCCCAGCACTGCATCATGTCCTGGTGTCAGGCGGGTTCTGCAAGCCCCGTGGGCTCAGGACTGCCCACCCATCCTGGGAGCTGGGGCTGGAGACCCTGGCTGGGACTCTTCTCTTGAGCCCCAGTCCTCGGGTATCTCTGATGAAGGCCGAAGTAGAGGGGGCAGGTGGTCACGGCATGCTGATTCCTGGGGAGGGGAAGGGCTGGGACCAGGGAGGCCCCGCCTGCTTCTGACTCTTCCGTCCCCTCTGCCCGCTGTGCCACCATCCCTCCCGCATAATCATGGGAGAATTTAAATATGGACTAGCTGTTAGCTGATATAAAGGACTTTTGTCAATTCTGTTAGTATGATTATTACATTGTGGATATAAAAATGCTTTTATCTGTTAGTAAGAAAATGTTTAACATCAAGTGGTAAGACATCTTGGACACTGCTGAAATGCTTCCCAAAATGAAGTGTGTGTGTGTGTGTGTGTGTGTGTGTGTGTGTGTGTGTGTGTAAAAAGCCAAAATGTACAGAATTCTTGAAACTGGGGTGGGGGTGAATACATGGAGGTTTATAATATTCTTTCTCTACTTTTGGGTAAATTAGAACATTTCCATATTAATAAAAAGTTAAAATACAAAGTGTATACAACTGTCCAAAGGGGTTCTAGAATTAAAAAAAGGCTTCAAGGACAGAAAAAACATTTGAACTTTTTCCATTCCTCAAGGAACAAATGTCCAAAGGTGAACTGGGCATAATCGTCCAGTGGTGACATGTCTAATGGTGAATTTGGGTGAATACAGAAGGAGAGCGTCTTAGTCTGTTTGTGCTGCTATAACAAAATACCTGAGACTGGGTCATGCAAAAGGAACAAAAATTTATTTCTCACAGTTTGGAGGCGGGGAAGTCCAAGGTCAAGGAGCCTGCAGGTTCGGTGTCTGGTAAGGGCTGCTCCCTGCATTCAAGATGGCACTTGAAAGATGCTGCACCCCCAAGTGGCAGGAAGTGGTAGGGCATGCTAACCAAACGCTGCACGAGGCCTCTCTTATAAGGGTCCTCAAACCATTTACAAGGGAAAAGCCTGCAAGGCTTACCTACCCTAAAAGCCCCACCTCTTAATACTGTCGCTATTGTTTCAACCCCTGAATTTTGGAGGGAATACCTTCAAACCATAGCAGAGCGGAACCCGTAAGGAAGGATGTCACCTGCCTGATTCAAGACCATGGCTTTTTATCTTCCAAACAGTCTCCCTGGGACTCTACCTGAAAATATTTTCACCGGCCAGGGCTGCGCTTCTTGCCAGCAGTACAGCAGGAGGAGAAAGAGGTGGGTCCCCACTCCTCTCTTCACTGCCATATCCCTCAGCCTCGGTCACCAGGATACGTGGAATGCCAGGGACTGTGACATCAGGACCAGGAAGCAAGCTGGGGTCCTGCCCTGTGTGGGGTCACGTCCAGGGACCTGTGACGTCAGGACCAGGAAGCGAGCTGGGGTCCTGCCCTGTGTGGGGTCACATCCAGGGACCTGTGACGTCAGGACCAGGAAGCAAGCTGGGGTCCTGCCCTGTGTGGGGTCACGTCCAGGGACCTGTGACGTCAGGACCAG
>PVJS01044796.1:0-16509 GCA_004027185.1 Glis glis
TAGTGAGGCCCTCTGCAACTTCGTGAGACCCGGTTTCAAAAATAAAGCATAAAAAAATAGGGCCGGGGGCATAGCACGGAGGTAGAACGCCCCTACGTTCAATTCCTGGTACCACAAAAAAAAATAATAGAGACAAAGTTGCATAAAACATTTATGCTTATTGAGAGCAATGTACTCTGATACAGACTATCCTATTATTTTTATTAGTGCATATTAATTATACAGAATAATGGGCTTCATTGTGGCATAATCATGCATGCATATAACATAGTTTGATCATATATACCCCTCCTGCCCCCATTACTTACCCTTACTCCGCCATCTCCTTCCTGTTCTCTAATTCAGTCCTATTTTAATTATTATTATTGATATTTTAATGGTGGGAATTGAACCCAGGGGCATTCTACCTCTGAGCTACAACCTCAGCCCTATTTTCTATTTTGAAACAGAGTCTCCCTAAGTTGCTGAGGCTGACCTCAAACCTGTGATCCTCCTGTCTAAGCCTCCCAAGTTTGGGATTACAGGAGTGTGCCACTGCACCTGGCTATCCTTTTATTTTGTTCCATTAAAAAATGGTGGTTTAGCCGGGCGTGGTGGCTCACACTTGTAATGCCAGTACTTGGGAGGCTGAGACAGGAGGATCACAAGTTCGCGGCCAGTCTCAGCTACTTAGTGAGGCCCCCCGCAACTTAGACCCTGTTTCAAAATAAAGAATAAAAAATAGGGCTGGGGGTATAGCTCAGAGGTAGAATGCCTCTGGCTTCAATCCCCAGTACCACACACACAAAACCAACCGACCAACCAACTAAATAAACAAACACACAAAAAAATGGTTTCTGCCCATGAAATCGACTTCATGACCTGCTACTGGAACAAACTGTAATCTAAAACACATTGGCTTGGAGGAGGGTGTGCGTGGAGGGGACAGGCAGGCCAGGGAAGAAGGGCTGGACAGGTCTGGGCCAGCAGAGAGGACAGAAAGCGTCAGGCAGAGCGACGACCTAGGCTGGCCGCGGCGTCTGGTGGGACTGTCAGGTGAGTGCAAGGCAGCCACTGAGCAGGACGTAGAGGTGTGTCGGGAGCGGTGTCAAGGACATGGTAAGTCTAGTTGGGGACATATGAGGGGCCTGGAGGACGTCCCAGAGGAAGAGGCTTGGCAGCTGAGTGGAACTCAGGAAAAAGATCCGAGTAAGCGAGACACAGCGGTCCCTGGCGTTGAGGGCACCTTGCCGATCTGGTGGGCTAGTCATGGTGGCCCTCTCCCTGCTTACAGTCCAGTTCATTCAGTAAACCAAGGCCCTGCTCTAGGTCCCAGGGATGGAGCAGAGAATGGAAGAGGCACTCTGCACTCCCGAGCCTCCTGGATTAACCGCCCCAGGCTGGACTGCTTCAGCAAGACCCAGTAGACAAGCCAAGGTCAAGGGGACAGGAAAGTCCCTCCCGGGCTGCCAGGAGGGAAGTCCAGCAACCCAAAGACACCACAGAGGACACAATAATACCGGTTGCTGAAGCTGCGCTTGCAACTTTGTACGTTTGAAATTATTTCCTGATAAAAAAGTAAAAAAAAAAAAAAAGACTGCCCATCTCAGGAAGCAGCAGGGCCGCGTCTAAAGCAGTTAACCAGGAGAGAGTCTTGCTTCTCTGAAATGAATCTCTCCAAGGAGTGTCCTTGAGACCAAGCAGGAGCCTACGTCTGCAGCTCCTGGGCTCTGAGCAGGCCATCAGCTCCCGTGGCTACGGGACGAGAAGCCACCTTCCTAGCCCTGGTGTTCAGGTACCTTAAAGAGCTGGGTCAAGCCCTGCTGTGCGCTCCCGCCCATCCACGAGCGCTGGCCCGCCCAGCCAGCCTGCTCATGACACTGGCACCCTGCATGGTCCCTCCTTGAGGACTCTGCCCAGAAAGTGCTCCCTGCTCACCGGGAGGATGCCACGCCCTCTCCAGCAGTGTCCCCATCTGCATGATGCTGAAGGCTCCCTCCTGTGAGCTGTGTCCCTGCTCCCTGGGGCCTGTGTGGCAGCACACCCTGTGGCCACTGGCTCCCTGAGGCCCAGGGCCATGTCCTCTCCCCTCTTCTGCCTCACTTCGGGCTGCACTGGAGCACAGGGGGCACTGGATGCTAACGTCTCTAGTGGTGAGTACTTCCCAGGCACTGTAGCATTTAATCCCACCACCGCCAAGCAGGTAGGGATGCCTACAGTTCTGTTTATCCATGCAGAAGCCAGGCACGGAGAGGCTGAGAACTTGCCCAAGGTTGCACAGCACTGGACAAAGCTATGATTTGTACCTACACAGTGTTCAGTCTGGGCAGCTCACCTCTTGGAATGACCTCTGCCCTCCAATAGTGCCGTTGCCTCGGTCTACCTTTGTCCTCATGCTATGTCTGCAGCACAGACGGTGCCCACCCCAGGAAGAAGGTGGCCTTCTTATTAGTCACCAGCATTGGGAGACACTGCCTGGCTAGTGGACAGCCCTGTCTCTGGGGGCTTTGCACTGTCCCATCCAGTTGGTCCCCTCTCCCTGGAAGGGTTATTCCCTCCAGAAAGGCCACGCCTTGGGTACTACCCATCCCCAATCTTCAGAAAGGGCCGCAGCACTGGGTCCCTGGGCAGCCTCAGCAGAAGCAAACCCTACGAGCCACCTTTCCAGATGCACAGGCCGGGGGTCACTTGGCAGGCGCCTGCTGCAGGCCCGTCTCAGTTGGTGCCTGCTCATTGGGCCCCTCATCCTTGCCAGCTGCAGTTACTGGGAGCAGAGACCCAGCCAGCCCCCGGAGCTCTGTGCGGGCCTCAGGGAGGCTGCATCTGGGACAGGAGAAGGGAAGGCCCGTGCCAGCCCATGGCTCCTCCGCAGCGCAGGCCAGGCGCTGGCAGCTGCCTGCATGGATGGGAGGTGGCGCTTCTCTCTGCCACGCTTCCTACCTTCTCTCCTCGGCCTTCCAGGCTCTGCTCTTGCAGGAGGAGCCAGAGGGGAGGCTACTGGTGGCCTCCTTCCCACACTCCAGGATCCCTGGGCCTCCCCAGAAGGCCCCCACTTCCTTTCAACAAAGACAGACCCCCATTCTCCGCCAGGAGCCTGCCAGGAGCTTCGGGGTCCTGATCCGAGCAGCTGACAACACTCCTGTTTGATGTGATTTGTGGCCCAGTCGGAGACTTCTAATTAATGCTGCTTGTGCAGAGGTGAACTGGGTTGGTCTGTTTTTGTCACCTCTGGTTTGCTGTCTCTCCCACCGGGGTCGGGAGGATCCCCACACCAGGCTGCGACGCTCTGCGCCACTGGCTGAGTCTTGGTGATTTTTTTGAAGAGGGTCTTTCGTTTCCAGACTGCACCGGGCCCGTGGATGGAACTGCCGGTCTTGCTGGCAGGTGAGGTCACCCCCTGGTCCTGCCTAAAAAAGGGCCCTCGGGGCAGCAAGGCTGGACAGGCCTGTCGGGCCCCCACACCTCTCCATCCCAAGGCTGGAGCAGAATCCCAGAGGGGCAGGGAAGGAAGCTGGTGCAGAAATGTCTGACTACACAGCACATGGGGATGGAGCTTCAAATAGCATCATGTAAGGGTGTGTGTGTGTGTGTGTGTGTGTGTGTGTGTGTGTGTGCATGGCACTGGGGATTAAACCCCTGGAGACATTCTATCTCCGAGCTATACCCCTAGCCCTATATTATTTTTATTTTGAAACAGGGTCTCGCTAGGTTGATGAGAGTCTCGCTAGGTTGCTGAGGCTGTCCTCGAACCTGTGATCCTCCTGTCTCAGCCTCCCAAGTACTGGGATTGCAGGTGTGTACCACCATGCCTGGCTATGTAAGGGTTTTAAAGAACCAGGCACCGTTATCATCGTACAGAAAAACCTTCACTCAGCAAATCCGTGGTGAAGATTTCAGGGCTGTCAGGGCTTCGCTGACCCCTGCTGCCTCTCAAGACGATGGCTTTGCTTGGAAATACAACACACACACGTGGACATAGAGGTCTATGTCACTGAACGATTTTCTGAGACACATCGTGGAGTGTATTTGCACAAACCTAGACAGTACAGCCCAGGACACCCCTGGGCTATTGTTGTACATATGTGGAGTACTGCCCGTGGCTCTGAGGGCCACGCCCAACCCAACGACTCGAGACTAAATCAAGCAGGAGAGAAAACAACGCAATCGAGAGACGGACGTGCGAGGTCACTGCGGCCATAACGGGGCATGCTGTTTTACAGTCAACTTTGAAAAGCAATAACTAGTAGGCATGCACTCCCCAAATAACAATGAAAAGAGGAGTATAGTGAATACCTAAGCCAGCAACGGTTGCTTATTATCCCTATAAAGTATGGTGTGCTGTATATAATTGGGTTCTAGTAGCACAGTAAGTGTGTTTACACCGGCATCACCACAAACACGTGAGTGACACCCTGTCCTGCAAGGTTATACCAGGGGATGGCAAATTTTCAGCTCTATTATTATCATGATTATTTATCATTATTATTATTATTATTATTATTTGTGGTACTAGGGATTGAACCCAGGGGCATTTTTTTTTTTTTTTGCAGTACCGGGAATTGAACGCAGGGGCGTTCTACCTCCGCGCTATACCCCCGGCCCTATTTTTTTATAATTTATTTTGAAACCAGGTCTCACGAAGTTGCGGAGGGCCTCACTAGGTAGAGAGAGAGAGAGAGAGAGACAGGGAGAGAGAGAGAGAGAGAGAGAGAGCTGAGGCTGGCCGCGAACCCGGATCCTCTGGTCTCTGCTTCCCAAAGTACTGGGATTACAAGAGTGCTCCACCACGCCCGGCTCAAGAACTCTTTCTTATTTTCTCTTAGATACTGTGTGGGTCCTCCCTTGGCTCTTTTATTTATTTATTTATTTTTGCTCTTACCAGATCAGCAATATTGTCGGCCCACCCTGTTACCCCAAATCCAGCTCTTAGATGCGGATCCCACTAGAGAACAGGAAGTTGGCACCTTGGAACATCGGCGTGTGTGATGGCGACGAGGCTGGCTGCGTGGACTGTCTCAGTCACATCTCTCTGCTCAACAGCAGAACCAGAACAAGGGCACACGCACAGTTACTATAAGACTGGTACCAGAATCCCACACCAGGTCCACCAAAGGGAAGACAGCGATTTGATGGTGACGCTATCCTTTAAGTAAAGGGAGTTGAAGAAGACACACCGCTTATTGGCACCAGGATCAGCAGGTTAGCAAGCAAGGAAGCAAGGCGCCTCTAAAGATCATTGCCATGATTACTTGCCCCAGGGGCCCTCGAGGGCTTGCTGCACCTCTGAGGAGGGTTATTGTGGGTAATTTAGTCATCTCCCACATGGGTGGTGGAGTGCAGCTCTCCTAGGGGAGGGCGGAGTGGGGAGCACGTGGAGGGCGCCTGCGCTGCTGGCTGCCCCTTTGAAGTCACTATGAGCCTGGAGAGAAGAGGAGCTCTGTGTGTGGAGGGGAAGCCGTGGGTGGCCTCTGCCCTGTGGGCAGCCCTCTCTTGGGGTGCACCTGGGCCTCGGAGAGGCAGCCAGATTCCCTTCCACCTTTTGCACCGAAAATCTCAGGCCAGCGTCACTGAGCGTGAGCATGGAGTCACACATGAAGTGAGACAGGGGCTGCTGCAGAGCAGAGCACGTGCGACCCCTGCACATGGCGGTGCTGAACACGCAGCCCATGGCGGGGCCGGATGAGGGCAAGCCCGGCCAGCGGGAGGCAGCGCGGAAGGGAGAAAGCTGCTCTCAGAGTGTGTGTGCCTCCTGAGGACCTAGGGTTCACTGTTCTGATTGATGCACATGTTTCTATACTCTCAGGGCTAAGGCTAAAATTTATAAGAATAATCAGCTTTATTGAGATGTAATTATTTCATAGTAAGACTCACGCGTTTCCAGTGTTCAGGTCAACGACTTTGATGATGCATACCGATGTAGCCTCAGCATAATCCTGAGTAGAACATTCCCATCTCTATTTCCTCTTCTTTCTTCCTTCTCCTCCTCCTCCTCCTCCTCCTCCTCCTCCTCCTCTTCTTCTTCTTCTTCTTCTTCTTCTTCTTCTTCCCTTTCTCCTTCTCCTCCTTCACCTCCTTCTCCTTCACCTCCTTCTTCTCCTTTTTCTTCTTCTTTGCAGGACTGGGGATTGAACCCACAGGTGTTCTACTTCTGAGCTACACCCCCAGCCCTATTTTATTTTTCAGTTTGAAACAGGGTCTCACTAAGTTGCTGAGGGCCTCACTAAATTGCTGAGGCTGTCCTTGAACCTGTGATCCTGCTGTCTAAGCCTCTCAAGTACAGGGATTACAGGCGTGCGCCACCACGCCCTGTCCTTGCTTCCTTCTTATATCCCTTTCCCATTGACCTTTCCCCTCCTCACCCAAAGTCCTGTTTTTGTCATTATATGAAAACAGATTTCGCCAGTTCTAGGTCTTCCTACAAGTGGAATTGTGTAGCTGGCTTCTTTGACCGAGCACAATATCCGTGGGTCGTCCATGTTTTGAGGCTTCTTTTTACTGCTTACTTCTTTTTACTGCTGAATAGTACTCCATTGTATTAATAAACCACGATGTTTATCCATTTGCCCTATCAATTTCTTTTTGCCAAGATTACATTTTTTTTTTTTTTTTTGCGGTACTGGGGATTGAACCCAGGGGCGTTCTACCTCTGCGCTACACCCCTGGCCCTATTTTTTATACTTTATTTTGAAACCGGGTCTCATGAAGTTGCGGAGGGCCTCACTAAGTAGAGAGAGAGAGAGAGAGAGAGAGAGAGAGAGAGAGCGAGCTGAGGCTGGCCTTGAACCCGGATCCTCCGGTCTCCGCCTCCCAAAGTACTGGGATTACAAGCGTGCGCCACCACGCCCAGCCCGAGATTACATTTTAAAAATGGTTCTCAGTTGTTTCAGGGACCTGGGGCTGTCTTGACCTCATATTTGATGTAGGTTCCAAAAGGGACAGTCTCCGGCTTTTGTCTAATTCTGTGCAGGACCCTCCTGGAGGAGAACACTTATGGACGGTGGCTTCCTTCTAGTCACCAGGGCAAGTCGGAAGACATCAAGGTTCCAAGCTGCTTCCGGCCGGGGTTGAAGGGCTCTTGGGGACCCGCATCTACCCTTTGGCTCTCAGTTGCCATGGAAACGTTACAGATGAACACAAACGAAATGCGTACCTCCTTCCCACTCCAGCCAAGAGCGTGGCCAGAGGGGAAGGGTTGAAGGGGAAGAAGAGTGATCCTGTCTGCCCAGAGCCAAACACACTGGAGGCTTTTCACAGGGTCCCAGCAGAACAGTCACTGGATGCCTGTTGGCCATCGTGAATAATCACCCTCTGTCCTAAGATGTTTTATGCCCTCACGAGGGACGGTTCAGAGAGCAGCAGGCACGAGCCCCTGCGTGTGGCCTCTCTTCCCCATGGCACTGTGGTCTCGGCCCTGGCAGCTCCTTCCAGGCTCAGAATGAACCTGTGCGTCCAGGGAGGCTGGGAAGCGACCACTGCGTGGTGGTGTGGGCTAATCACATCATGGCTAGCGAAACTGCTGGAAGGAGAGACCGGTCACCTCAATGGTTCCCTCCCTGCCTGCTGGGGAAGCAGCCACATTGCACACACCCCCGTGGGATGCAGAGAGAACGTCCTTGGATTTCTTTGGGCGCTGTGTTTGGAGTGGAGGCTGCAGGTGTGTTTGCTGCGGGCAGATGCATGGTCCCTCAGCCTGCCGCTGAGCGTATGCACGCAAGGCCTACCCAGCCCGGACCTCTCACTCAACCCTCCGAACCATACCACGGAGGCGCTTGCTACTGCCCGTCTAACCTGTGGGGTCCGCGGAGGCTCGGAGGGGTTGAGTGAGCTGCCTGGGGTCACACAGACAGGTGGGGGAGCTGAGGGAATCGGCCGGGCGTTCTGCCTTTCTGCACAGCCTCAGGAAGGGGAGTCCCAGAGCCACAGAGAAAGGCTGGGGGTCGGGAGGGGGTCGCCAGCAAAGGAGGCGGGCTCAGGCCTTGAATGTAGTTTCCTCACATACCTGTGGACAGATGATGGGTGGAAAGTTCTTGACGAGGCCAAGTGAACTGTGTGAAATCGGGGAAACGGCGGGGGTCAGCCTCCCCCTGTGGGCCCCTTCCCGGAGGACGTCAATGGCGGCTCCCCTAGACTTGCGGGTCTGATGCCTCCCACCCCGGCGGCCTTTGAAGATTTCTGGAGCTATTTGGTTCCAGTACATTACTGTTGCCTCCTTTCCCTTTCAACTTCAGGTCAGCTTAGCACCCAGGCACCACGGTGGCCTCCTGGCCTCTGGCAAGGATGCGCTGAGAACACTTAACAGCAGCCGCGAAGCTTCTCCCGGCCCCGGTCTTTTAGGTCTGAACAAGTAGGATTTCTGTTGTTTATTTGTTCACAGGTAGATGGAGGGTCTCCCTGCTCCTGATCCTGGATTAGACCCTCCCCTCCTACCTCACCCTGCACAGATGCGTTTCATCAGACAGGTGACCCGGATGGCGCGGAGCTATAAATAACCATTAAATGTCCCTTTCACAGAGAACTTTTTTTTTTCCCTCCCTTAAATTCGAGTCCCGGCATGAAGTAAGGAACTCATAAATTTGGCTCCTTCCTGTCAAACCCAGAGTCTCGTTCTACCGGTTTGAAAGAGCGGTCTCTTTTCAAGCACCGTAGTGGGCCGGCCTTTGGGAGGCCAGACCTTGGCCAGGCACCTCGGGGGTGTGGCCAGGACCCCGACAGAGCTGCCCTGCGTCCCCAGGGTGTCTGCTGGACTGTGGGAGAACCTGGGAACTGTTTCTATCCCTCGGAGCTCAGGCATCAGCGGGGTTCCTTGCTTAGTGCATGCTTCATGCAGCTAAATTATACATTCGTGGGAGGTAGGCTGAGTTGCTATGACACTGTCTTAATTTTCCTACCCTGTGTCTTTCTTCCGAGTGGAGGAGCTGCAGTCTTCAATACACTTTTTTAATAAAGCAATGGAGGGTAGGAGGATGGTCCTTGCTGGGACAGGCAGCGGCAAGTCTCAATGATGTGCACGTCAGTCACCGCAGGTTTGGTAAGATCGTTTCTGATCTCACCCTGATTACTGAACAAAAATGTCCACAGCAAAGACTGGCCTTCAGGTGCACAGTGGGACGGGAGAAATAGCTCCTAATGTTCTATGGCACAGTCGGGTAACTATGGTTAACAACAACTAATTAAATATTTAAAACTAACTAGCAGTTGAATGTTCTCAACACAAAGAAATGATAAACGTTTGATGTGATAGATATGCCAATTACCTTGACCTGATCATGACATACTGTATACATGTATTGAAATGGCACGCTGTGCCCTATAAATATGTAGAATCATTACGTGCCAATTAGAACTAAGAAAAAATATTTTTATAAAAAGGCTGTGGCATATTTTTGTTGGCCTGGTGTGTTGAATAACAGTTACACAGGTCCTAGCATGGCGCTGTCTTTCTTGGATGCTGGTGTCTGCGCTTCAGCTGTGGGAGACAGACCCAGCGGGCTGTCGGGGGAATGCACCGGGTAGGCCAGGTGCGCGCTGAGGGGCCGGGCCAAGCACACGCTAGTCAGCGTCCTGAGCCCGCGACCTCGCGTGAGTCATTCCTGCCCCCTGCGCCCCAGGGACCTTACCTCTCACGTGAGAGCCAGGGTTCCCTGCCTGCCCATTTCTCAGAGGGCAAAACGTCTTGATTTCAAGGTTTCTAACGTGAAAATCTTGACGCGCAGGGTGCTCGTGCAATTATGGTCTACGAACACAGGAGCAAATGTGCCTGTTTGGAAAAGTGGTGTTTTCTTTCAGAAAATTTAAAATAGCCCAACACTCTGACAGTGTTGGGTGGGGCTGAGATTGTTGCCTCTACCCCGAGGGGGCTTTTATTGCTGTTGGTGTGGCAGAATGTTCTGGATTGTTGATAGGGCTCCTTCAAAAGCAAACTTGTTCCTACTGTGACAAGGATCTGGATCTGGCACATGGAACATTCCAGCCCTCGGTGGACCCTAGTAAGCCCTGGGGTGCTAAGTGCAAGGGGGTGTGTGTGTGTGTGTGTGTGTGTGGTGGGGGGGATGCCAACAATATCATGCAGCAGAACCAGGTTCAAGCCCAGGTCCAGCATGCCTGGCTCAGGAGGATGGCTGCAGTGTTCCTACCATGGAAAGGTTAGGAAACTTGTGACCTGTGAATTATTAAAATTCTAGAATTTATTAAAACCCTAGGAATTAAATATTTAATTAATTGCTAACCATGTGGCACAGAGCAGGTTTCGGCTGCTCCCGAGTCACCCAGAGTTCAGGGTGAGGGTCCGAGCCAGGCGGCTGGACTGCAGAGTCGAGCTCCTGGCCCCAGCCTCACCACGAGGTCCCTGCTCGAGTTGCTGATGGTCTGGGAGGGCATGTGAGCAGAAGGCTGTCGTATCCCTGCTTAAGCAAAGTTGCATGGTAGACAGCGACAAGATTTTCACAATTCACCGTATTAAACCCAGTTTGGTGATTTCGAATGTTTGCACAATGCTGTCTGGTTTGGAGCTTGAAGATGCTAGGGGCTGTGACTGTGCGTACGCAGGGCTGCCTGTTTGTGAGACGGCCTCACCCCCTAGTGACACAGAGTGAGGGTCCTGTCTGGACAAATGGCCCAACCAAGCATGGTGTGCGTGTCTGAGCCCTCCCTCCTGTGATGCTCTGTTTATTCCAGGGGCTAATGGGATGCGATGCCAATGACCCCCACGCATGTGACATTTAGAGATGCTGTTTATTAGGTGTTTCATTAAGTATTTCAGTCCCCTAGCAGTTGGAGTACCATCCTTGATTTATTCCCACGCCAAGAGCCCTCAAATGATGCCAAAGTATTTGGAACTGGACTCTGCTGGTACTAAAATTAAATTAAACTTAAAAAATATAAAGCCTTGTGACCTATTAATTTATTAAAATCCTAGAAGGGGCCTCATGGGGAGCCAAGTCAAGGTCTGGCAGAAAGAATGAGATTTGCATGTTTTGAACTGCCATGGTTTTTAATGTCAACCTCCAAGATGCCAGGAAAAAGGATTGGAAATGATTGGAAAATAAGAATACAGCTAGCTGGGCATGGTGACACACGCCTGTAATCACAGTACTTGGGAGGCTGAGACAGGAGGATCCTGGTTCGAGGCCAGCCTCAGCAACTTAGCAAGATCCCCAGCAACTTAACAAGACCTTGTTTCAAAATTGAAAAAAAAAAAAAAGCCGGGAGTGGTGGCGCACCCTTGTAATCCCAGTACTTTGGGAGGCGGAGACCAGAGGATCCGAGTTCGTGGCCAACCTCAGTTCTCTCTGTCTCTCTGTCTCTCTGTCTCTCTACTTAGTGAGGCCCTCTGCAACTTCGTGAGACCCGGTTTCAAAATAAATAAAAAATAGGGCCGGGGGTGTAGCGCGGAGGTAGAACGCCCCTGGGTTCAATCCCCGGTACCACAAAAAAAAATTTTTTTTTTTGAAAAAAAGAAGCCAGGCGTGGTGGCACATGCTTGTAATCCCAGTACTTGGGAGGCTAAGATAGGAGGAACGCAGGTTTGCGGCCAGCCTCCACAACTTAACGAGGCCCTCTGCAACTTAGTGAGACCCTGTTCAAAATAAAATAATAAAATAGGGCAGGGGTTATGGCGCGGAGGCAGAATGCCCCTGGGTTCCATCCCCAGTCCAAAAAAAAAAAAAACCCCAAACAAAAAACATATAAAAAATAAAATGGGGCTGGGGGTGTAACTCAGAAATAGAATGCCCTAGTTCACTCCCTAGTACCCCTACACACACACACACACACACAGCTATGCTCGAAAAAATTGAAGATATATTTATTTCAAAAGGCCACGGATCCCAGCTGGATTAACAAAATGTAATCTATGCAAACAATGGCATATTATTCAAAAGGCCTTAAAGGGAGGGAATCCTGATACCCACGACCACATGGGTGGACCTGGGGGACGTTATGCTGAGTGATGTCAGTCCAAACACAGTCTAATTCACCTAGTGAGGCTAGGGCTGTGGGATTCCTAGAGACAGGCAGTAGAAGGGCAGGCGCCTGGGGCAGGTCCTCCTCTCTAACAAGGATGCCTGCTCCGTCCTGCTTCCTCTGACCCTTCCTCTACGGGAAAGACAATTCAACCCAACTCTCCACTCCCAGCCCACGTTCTGCGCTCTCACTCCATTTCTCTGCATAAGCACAGGGAGCAAGAATCCTCTGGGAGCCCTGCCAAGTGCTCACTGTCTTTGAGGACACACGGGCCCCTCCTCCTGGCAGTCCTCCACAGCCCTGGTGAAATGTTCCTGTAGTGCATCCTGGCAGCTCTGAGAACCAGCCAGGCACACGACCAACCCAGTGCCACCTGACCTCTCAGCCTCCCTCACTCCATCATAGGCTTCTCAGACGCCCGGACTCGTGTCAGCACCTGCAGGCAGGGCAGCTGTACGTGAGGGGACAGCCCCTGAGATGACGCACACCCGAGTGTATTCCACGTGGGCTCCGGGCCAGCGCACAGTGGGGGCTTGGGAGACACGTGTGGAACTCAACTGTGCGCTGAGATGACCTCTGGGTTATTTTGGAGAACACTCTTCTCCAAAGAGAAAATTTTGTGGGGGAGGCAGTACCGGGGATTGAGCCCAGGGGCATTCTACCTCCGAGCTACACTCCAGCCCTAGTTTTTATTCTTTATTTGGAAACAGGGTGTCACTAAGTTGCGGAGGGCCTCACTAAATAGCTGAGGCTGGCCGCAAACCCAGATTCTCTGGTCTCAGCCTCCCGAGTACTGGGATTACAAGCGTGTGCCACCACGCCCGGCCAAAGAGAGTATTGTTAAAGTAGAGAGCTCCTTGCAACATTTCTTTCATTTATTCTGGATTCCTTTAACAAGGGACAGAACTCTTTACTGGAGAAACTTCAAGGATTTTATTTACACACACACACACACACACACACACACACACACACGTGAGATGGACAATTTTGCTTTTCAGTTAATGGGAGAACGTGGCCCACCATCCTATATTCCCAAATGGTGATGTCTGGCCAGCACCTGTGCCCAGGTGGTCCAGAGTGGCCTTGCCTGGCGCATGTGATTTCTCTACAGGCACGTGATCTTCCCACTGCCCTCACTCCTGGAAACCAGACTCTGATCCAGGGCATGCATGATTTGTGATTAACTCTGAAGTGCCACGTTCGTGATCCCGCCAAAGACCACCAGGAGCCGATTCCGATGCAAAGCACACGAGGGTCTTTTATTCAAGCTCGAGCTTGGGCTCCTACTGTGCACCAACGCAGTGGTCACAGGGAGAAGCCCCTTGCTCTCCGAGAACAAAGCTTTTATCCCCTAAGGAGGCAGCCCACCCCACCTTTACACTGATAGGTTAGTTTAAAACATGAGCTTGTTGGCGTTCCCTGGTTGGTTTAATTCTCGCGCCTTAGGTAGGGGTCATCGTTAGGGAAGCGTTAACCTTATACGGTGACCTTTTAGCTGATTGGTCAGGCCCACACTACCTTTCCCAGGAATGTCCAGGATGGGTGGGGGCCTGCTGACTCTGGTCAGAGTGGCCCAGCCCAAATCAGATTATCTGGAGTTCTAAACCCAGGTGTGCTTGACACCGATTGGCTGTTTCTAGGGTTTGCTAGGGACAAGATCAGATTAGCATACTTAATGGTTTCTACAGGGTATGGGGCAACAGGCTATAGAAACTTAACTTCTAGAAAACAGATACTGAGGCCTATCTTACTTAAAGCTTTAACTAAAGCCTGTCATGGCTTCACTTTGGTTCTTCAACTCCATCACGAACACAGTCTCCTCTTCCCCTAAAATCTGGGATGAGGTTCTACTCTTGCCCATACAGAGAATTCTTTGAGGTTGAATGCCTGGTTTGGGGCCATAGGAGCCAATCCCTCCAACCAGAGAGCCCACCGTGGCTTCTCATCTGACCCCTCCAGCCCTGTAGACCATGTGGAAAATGGATGCTCTCATTTCTCCCCAAACTCCAAAGACTGACTCAGTTGAAATAGTGGCGCCCACAGCCTACGATTTATCCTGGGTTAGGTCTTCATGGTGCTTTAAGAGCAGATGTGATCGGAAACAGACCTCAGAATAACATGTCCCTTTCAATCAAAGACACTGAGCTCACGAGCCAAGGCCCGCGTTTCCCGAGTTTTCTGAAGAAAGCAGTGTCTGGAGCGGGTGGAACTTGTCTCTCTGGACTGGGGACATTGGGTTCGAAACACAGAACAATCACGTGGTCGGATGGTGTCCTGAGCTTCGCTGGGCCAGGATGTCTGACTACAGGAAGGCGCCTCCTGGCTAGGGAGGCGAGCTCAACACACAGGGATGTGTGCAGTGCCGTACAGCAGAGCAGCCCGCAGCCCTCTACGATGTGTCTGTCTTTATATGTGTTGCACTGACAGTCCTCAACTCAGGATTTTTCCATTTAACAATGGTGTGAAAGTGATTCGCATTCAGTAAGAACCACGCTTTAACCAACACGAAGACCCATACTTTAACGGACATTTACCATACGTTAACGGGGAGCACCTATATGGCCATTCTGCCTTTCCCTTTCAGTACAGTATTCAATCAACTGCATGAGACAGTTGCTACTTCATTATAAAACAGGCTTTGTGTTAGATGATGTTGCCCAGCTGTTGATGTTTACGGCATGTATAAGGCAGGCTCGGCTGAGCTAGGATGTGGGGCAGGTTAGGTATATTAAATGCATCGTAGCCGGGCATGGTGGCGCGCGCTTGTAATCCCAGTACTTGAGAGGCGGAGACCGGAGGATCCGGGTTTGCGGCCAGCCTCAGCTACTTAGTGAGGCCCTCCGCAACTTCGTGAGACCTGGTTTCAAAATAAAGGATAAAAAATAGGGCCGGGGGTGTAGCTCAGAGGTAGAACATCCCTGGGTTCAATCCCCAGTACTGCAAAAAAAAAAAAAAATGCATCGTGTGCGTGTGTGTGTGTGTGTGTATGCATGTGCGTGAGTGTGTGCGGTACTGGGGATGGAACCCAGGGGCATCCTACCTCTCAGCTACACCCTCAGCCCTATTTTTTATTTTTTATTTGGAAACGGGGTCTCGCTAAGTAGCTGAGAGCTTCACAAAGTCGAGGCTGTTCGCGAACCTGCCTTCCTCCAGTCCCAACCTCCCATCTACTGGGATTACAGGCATGCGCCACCATGCCAGGTCTTAAATGCATTTTTGACTTAGGCTATTTCGGTGGGTTTATCGGAACGTAGCCGTATCGCGAGTCATAGAGCGACTGCATTTCTTTTGACACGGGCTGAAGCCACGTAGAGCAGGTGAGCCAGCCAGGGTCAGGTCAGGGAAGTGCAGGCAACTGTGCAGTCTCTCATGCTCCAGTGCCATGTGACTGAGAGGCGGAGCAGTGTGTGGCTTCCCCCTGCATGCCACAAGTCTGTGCTCCAGACACGACACCTCACCATTAGCCACCACTTCTACCCACCTGGAGCTGTCCAACAGCCCTCTCTGGTCCTTGTCCCCAGCCCTTTAGGACACGGGCCTTGTACTGGAGAATGAAATGCAAGATGCTTTGCAGGGGGAGCTTTGGGGATTGGTACTGTGGGTCGGGGAGTGAGTGGGGCTGCAGTGCAGCCCCAGCAAAGGGGTGACCCTGCAGAGCTGTCCTGGTTGCAGCCAGGGGACCAGGCCCTTAAGCCATCAACCAGGTGTTGGGGTGGGCCGCCCCACGCAGGGCGCGTGTGCCTGGATGAGCAGGAGGCTTCACCCAAGGGCAGCGCTGGGGGGGGGGCCTCAACTGCACATCTGCCACACACATCCTGGCATCTGGGAAGACCAGTGCTTCTGTCCCGGGGGGCCATCAGGGCAGCGCACCTGCTCTACTTCCATCTGTTCAGCTCATTCACCAGGTCAAGAACTACCAGCACTCTGAGAGGATTCTAGATAGTGTGATCTCTTCCTCAGAGGGGTCTTCTCATGGGGACCCCGCTCTCCCTTCCTCCTGCTTATCCTAGGTCAGCCATCCAGTGGCAGCTGTGTGTTGAATCATCTCCGCACCCACCTCCATATCTATGCAGGTTCGCAGACTCTAATTCCAGTGACCACACTCCAGGCCAGGTACTAGAGAAACTTAGCTTAGTAGATGGTCACAAAGAGCTGAACTGTCAGTTATTTCTGCTCCCTAGGCAGCAGTGTCAAGAATCCAACCATCCAGGCCAAGATGTCGCACACGATTATCATACGAACAGGAGGACTGGGTAAAATTTAATACTAAGCACATCTTGATGGAAGGGGGTTAGTCTTATCACAATTGAAAAGTGGGTTTGACCCCTCACCCCGGCCGGCACTGGGGATACGGGGAGGGGGAGCTCACGGCCCTGCCCCTGGAGACACCCCCTCCAGCACTGGGGATGTGGGGTGGGTGAGCTCTTGGCCCCGCTCCCAGAGAACTCCTCCCCCCAGCACTGGGGACACGGGGCAGGTGAGCCCTCCGCCCTGCCCCCGGAGAACCCCTACCCCTGGCACTGGGGACACGGGGCAGGTGAGCCCTTGGCCCCGCACCTGGAGACC
>PVJS01044797.1:0-16507 GCA_004027185.1 Glis glis
ACACACACACAAAGGAGGCCCATTCAGAAGGGGAAGTGGAGTTAGATCTTTTTTTTTTTCATTGCAGGAGCTATTGAAATGCTATTCCATGGTGGAGAAGAAGGGGAAATTATCAAAGACGGCACAGTGGCTAAGGAGTATGATCTCATGTCGAAATTCCAAAATGGTTCAGAGTGCTCTAGTTGAGTGAGTCATGCCTGTCCCTAAAGAAATAAAGAACTTGTGATGCTGAGATGTTTTGGGTAGAATATTGAGAAAACTCTGGCCCAGGGGGATGGAAAATTGCCACTAATGATGAGTGATCAGTGCCCAATAGTAGGAGTTTAGGAGTATTTTTTTAACAAACACATGAACTAATGATAATCATGCAAGAAATTTGCATAATATAGGTGGGTGTATAATATTTATTACCCAAATTAGGACACTCAAAAACAAAGGGGAGTAGTGTGCATAATTTTCAGAAGTTAATTCATCTATAACAGGTATAAATGGGGACCATCCCAGGCAAATTGGAACTAGCAATAATCCTATGAAAATACTCAGTTTTATTCATTCTACTTAGGGCCAAGAGTAGCCTAGACATGGCATGCACACTGTAACTCGTTCCTTCTGTGCCTGTAGCAGACATTACTAGTTGATTGCAGATGTTTTCCCTCTGAATTAGTGTGTGATCCTGAAATCATTCTCAATAGAGCATCCCTATCCTTCTCTACAAATTGATAGGCATTAGCATAAGAAACCAGATTCCTGCTGTGGACAAGCACCCCACTGTTCCCATTCCATTCAGTTCCTCTCTGTTTATTTTTCCACCACTTCTCTGCTCATTCAAGTCCCCACTCTACAGAACTTGGAATTCTGAATGTTCAGATTTCCATAGAGAGAGGCAAAGATCCTAGGCTCAGTGGCTTTTAGAGAACTTTCAGAGTTATTTGAATATCTGTGCTTTTGTGATGCTTTATGATATTTTATCAATTTGGCATCCAGGGTCAATTAGGCACCAATATTAAATATGTTTTTCAATTAATGGTTAATAAAAGAGAGCCCTCAGATGAATTTCTGCTCCTTGAAAGCTGTAGGGTCTGATTAACAAGGTCATTTTTTTTTCCCAAGGAGAGATTCTGGTTTCTATCTTGGGAAGTGCATCAGAGAATTCCAACATGCTTGACTAACAGTTACTAAACTCAGTGGGATGAACCTAGAACAATGATTGATGGGCCCAAGCTATAAGCAATTATGGGGCCCATCTCTCTCTATGAATATTAATGTCTGTCCACTGACAACTCACTGGGACAAGGTCAGGGGGTGTGGTGTGAGCTTTTCAAGGATGACATACTACTTTCATTATTCCAGCCATAATGGAGATCACTTACCCAGAAACAAGCCTGACTCAAGTATCTATTTTGTTTAGTAAAATACTGTATGCCCACTCAAATTTAACCTCAAGCCTTAAAACTGTGTCTTAAGTGAATCACTATCAATGTTAAATGGTTTGTATTATTCACCAATAAACATGGTATTGGATATTACTCAAGGTTATTCATTGTAAATTAAATGCATTACAAACTAAAATACCATTTCAGGTATAAAACATTTAGGTCTCTTCCTCAGATGGATGGTCTAGCTGACAGATATATTGTATGTAGCCCACATAATATGTTAGAAGTCATGACTTTAGAGTTCCCAAACTCTAAAACGTCTAAAAGTCATGAATGCTTACATTTTTTAAAGTACATTTTAAAATAACAATTTTTAAAACCCGAAAGAGTAGATCTCACAACACTGAATATTCATTCATGGGAAGGTACTGGGGTATTTTCCAGTTAGGCCTAACCATCCTCTTTGCCATGTTCCCTTCCTGGCCCCCTTGGGGTATTTTAGTTTGCAACTCCTGGTTCAGCTTAATAAGTCAATCACAAAGGAATCAACCATGAAATTGAAGATGTAGTCACCCAAGAGTGTATTTTAATTTAAATTTAACATTAGCCAATGCTTCAGGCTAATGATGAACATTACCCAGCTGTTTCAACACAGGGATATGTGTGTATGCGCGTGCGCACGCGTACACACACACACACACACACACACACACACATACACACACACACACACACACACACACACACACACACACACACAGCTTCAGATGAGTTCTATCCATTCAACCAAAACAAATATTGACTGAGTACCTACTATGTGCCAGAAATAATGTCAAGTGTTTCAATAACAACAAGAATTTAATTCCTGCTCTCGAAAAGTCCAGAGACATGAAGGACAGATACGATACACAACTAAACAGAAAATTGCACTGCAACGAATAACTGGATTAGAGGATGCATTATAAAAGCCGTTATGCAAGCCAGGTATGGTGGCTCACACCTATAATCCCAGTACTTGGGAAGCTGAGACAGGAGGATCCCAGGTTGGAGGAGAGCCTCAGCAATGGAGCAAGACTTCAGCAAACTATTGAGACTCCCTTTCAAAACAAAAAATTAAAAGGGCAGGGGGTGTAGCTCAAAGGTAGAACACCCCTGAATTCAATTCCCAGTACCATAAAAAATTGTTACGCAAAGTATTTTCCCCAAAGTTTTAAAATGTACCACGTGCAGAGTCAGTTAGGAAGCAGAAGTAGGACAAATAAAAGTTTGGATATGTATTCCTCTCTTGGATTCAGAGATGTCTTGAGAGATGGTACCAGAGAGAGTTGGAAGAAGACTATAAGTGACCCCACTTCAGATTGCAGAACTAGAACTTAAGAGCTGGAGATTTTATATATATTTCTGGCTGGAGAGATGACAATTCTCACCCACTGGCTTGAAAACTGGGTCACTCCATGGCTGATAGATTTGGAAACTATTGTGAAGGCAGGCTTTGCTGCAGGCCACCGCTACGTAATATCTCCTGATTTCAACAACTCCTCCGAGATCATGTGGGCTGGAAGGTACCCGTGTCTTGTGGACATTTGTCTAGAACATCTGGCCTAAATAATGGTGGTTTGTGTTTTGGGGAGGTCAGCCGGGAGATCAGTCTTTAGTGCGATGCCATGAGGTCAGTCCGCATGTTTCAAGAGCCCGGAGGAGGCTGGTGGTCACGCAGATGCAATTTGTGTTTGACAAAACGCAGAATGAACAGCTAATCCTCAGAATAAAAGAAGCAAATTGAAAAAGATCTCGCTGGACTGGATCATTGGGCCCAAGCCAAAAGATGAGCATTAACAGGGATAAATATTGCTTTAAGAAAATCGATGCTCAAGCCCAGGATGGTGAGGACCTGGCTCAGCTGTGGTTCTTGTGACAAAGACCTGGGATGTGTCAGAGGCTCCCGGGAGCTGAAAGGGACACAAGATCAGAAAATGATGCTAATAAAGAAAATACCCTGGTTCATAAATAACAAAAATCCAACTCCAATTGGGCTGTTTGGAGAACTTATTGGATAAAATAGCTGAAAGCCGTAGGATGAACTTTGAATATGAGTCATTATTTTAATGCATGACACCCATCCTCCGAACCTCACTGGTTTTCAAGAGCAAATGTTTGTTTTTCTTCCCCACAGGCTCCTGCACAGCTTGGCTTGGCTGGGCCAGGAAGGGCTCAGAAGTTCTTGTTGGTTCTGATGTTCTTCAGTCTGAACAGACAGTAGCAACATGGGCAGGACCATTTCATGATTGATCATAGGAGGTAGAAGGGACAGTGGAAATACAAATGCTTTAGAGTCTCTGCTTGGAAACAGTCACCAACGCACCTGCCCACATCCCATTGGCCACAGAATCCTGTGACTAAAATTGCATCAGGGAGCTGGGAAACACAGTCCACCCAGTTTATTGGGGAGTACTGTGGTTGAATGAGAAAGGACTTGTGTATCAGTCGACATCTCACTGCTGTAATCCAAAAAGCCTGACCACACAACTTACAGGAAGGAAAATTCATTGGCTCACAGTTGTTTTTTTTTTTTTTTGAGATTTCAGTATTAGTCAATATGAGGCCATGTTTTAAGAGCTCTGGGCATGGTGGTGGGAAGCAGAGGGAAGGAACAAGGTTTTACTCTCACACCATGGAGGCCGGAAGCAAGAGAGCAAGCAGAGGAATTCAAAAACAAAAGCACAGTCCCTAAGGCCACACCCCCCCAAGGACCCACCTTCTCCAGCCACACCCCACCTGCCTAGGTTACCACCCAGTAAATCTATTACAATCCCACTGATGAGATTACAACCTTCATGACTTAATTACATCAACTCTGAACATTAGTACATGAGATCTTCAGAGAATATTCTACGCCTAACCATAACAATATGGATACATACTTCTAATTCAGGGAAGGAGGTTTCAGTCCCCACATTGTGGCTTCAGCGTATCTGGATTCATAAACTCCAGTGATGCTAACAGGAATCTGCTTCCTTCTCCTCTCTGCTTTCAACTATGGTGGCTCTGTGTACTGAAATCATCCACAATCACAACTCACTGTATACATTCACGTGAAAGGTCGGGTGGTCATTTGTCCTGTCTTGCGGTGATATTCTGAGAATGAGGCTATTGCATGCTGGCTCCCCAAATATCATCAAAATAACTTATTGACAAGTTATGTTGCCATCTTCATCAACATCATTTTGTTGTTCTAGAAACTTCTTACCCAGCAAGATAAATGTTGCAAATAACTTCATTGTTCCTTCCAGGAACTTTGTGAAAGACCCATCAACTCTTCAATCGAAAACATTAAGCAATAGTTTATACCCCAAACTCTTTGACGCCCTCATCTCAAATCCCCCATTTCTCTGAGTCTACTAATACCTATTATTTTGCAATCCTTATTGAATCTAACCCAATTAACTACATTAGAAACAAACCTTAAATCAGACTTCAAGATCTTAATAGATATATCTCAATTTTGTCCTTCCTCCTCTGAGACTTTATTAAGACTGTCAAAGTAGTGCTTTCCTTCATCTTGGTAAGAATCAACTCCAGTTTGTCTTATCAATAAGTTATTTTGATGATATTTAGGGAGCCATCATGCAATAGCCTCATTCTCAGAATATCACCGCAAGACAGGACAAATGACCACCTGACCTTTCAGGTTCATATGATAAAAACTGAGCATCCCTAAAAGAAAAAGAGAAATCCATTTCTTGATAACACCAGTGAAATTCCCAGCGTAAGGCATCGACAAATGACTCATCCTGAGTCAATGAGTCTAGGGGCATCCTGTATTCTGATGGCTCACGCCTGCCTCTCTGGGCCACAGCTGGGGGTGATGATGGACTAAACCCCTTCAGAGTTGTATAGATTGAGAGTAGGGTGATGTGGTTCCCAAGAGGAGATGCGGCATTGGATACCAGAAGGAGAAATAGTCACTGAATAGATTAAAATGACAGATATTTGCCATTCTCTTCTAGCCTCCCATATCATAATACTTTCTGGGTCCCAAATAAGAAGAGCAAGGCTTTACTGGACTGCTTGAGAAAGAGGATGGCAAGGGGTAGGCGCCAACTAAATAATGAAGCCTCTGAGGGCTAGCCAGAACAAAGGTGCAGTATCAGGAGAAGGACAGGATTCCCACGGCCTCTCCAGGCACTGCCCTCCCAGCACCTGGGTCTGTGTACCACCCAGAGAGCTAAATGTGGTGCACCTGAAATGGTATTTTAGTTTGCAATGAACGTTTAATTTACAGTGAAGGACGCTGAGTAATATCAAATATCATGTTTACTGGTGAATAGTATAAACCATATAGCATTGACAGGGATTCAGTGAAGGCCCAATTTTAAGGCTTGATGTTAAATTTTAGTGGGCACATGATATTTTGCCAAATGAAATAGAAACCTTGAGCCTGGCTTGTTTACAGAGTCATGGCTATGGTTGAGATAGAGTTTGAGTGTCCCTGAAAGCTTCCTGTTAAAATTTAATCAACATGAAGAAGGCAGAAGCTTAATCCAACTATGGTGTTTAGAGGTGGGGCACTTGGGAAGTAATTAGGATTAGGTAAGGTCATTAGGGTGGATTGATCATTGATCCTGGCGGTTTGCTAAGAATAGAGAGACCAGACAGACACGCATACACATGGGCACACTCCCTTTCTCTTGGCGAGTGACTTCCTATGCTACCCTAGCACTCTGCCAACAAGGAGGCCAACAGCAGAGGGTGAACCAATGAGGTCCTCCAAACGCAGTCTGGAACTTTGAACTTCCAAAACTCTGAGCCCAATTGAGCCTCCTTTCTATATAAAATAGCCTGCCACCAACGTCTCATTATAGTAATAGAAAACTGACTAATCCAGTAATGATGTTAACTCTTTGAAAAGTATTCTTTGATAGAGCTTTCTAGACTGCTAGGAGAGACACTCATCAAATTACAACTGTAAAGGTATTAAGAAAAGATAACTATAAAATGGGGAGATATTGGTCAAAGGCTATGAAATAACAAATATGTAGAATGAACCAGTCAAAAGATCTAACAGACAACATGGCTATAGCTAATAATAGTGTATTATATTCAGGGTTTTTGCTAAATAAGTAGATTATAACTGTTCCTGCTATGGGAAAAATAATAACTATGTGGAAAAACAGATAGGTTGGTTTGTTCCACTATAGTAACTATTTGAAATATATATATATTTATAAATAAATATATATATTTATTTATATATATTTATATATATTTATATATATATATTTATTTATATATATATATATCTTATAAGATCATGCAGTATATCATAAATATATAAAATGACATTTTCTTAAACAAAGTAAAGGCAACCATAGTGTTCTATGGGACCCTATATCAAAAAGATTTGAACTATTCTAAAGAATTAGGGTGGCTTCCCTGAAAATGTGACACTTTTTGAAGCATGCATGGAAACTAAGTAAAGGCAAGAAATTTGGGGGTAACCGTGGAGCTGATGAAAAATCCAGAGTTCCACAAGAAAGAGGGGTTGGAGCAGGGTAGCATCCATGGGGAGAAGCCACACAGAGCATACTTTTCACTAGAAGGATCTGATATAGATTCTCTGGTCCTCCAGAAATAATCAGAATCCCCAAAAGGAGAAGGGAAGGGAAGCTCATAACCCCCGTGTCTTTAATCAGCTTTGCACGTGGCTTTGGCTTCTATGTAAGTTGTCAAATGACTCCCACGGAAGAAATAGCTAAGAGGCTCATCCCAGGGACTCGGCATCATTTGCGCTGCTCTGCAGCTCAGCTTCAGAGAGCAGGAAACAGGTTCCTTCTCCCGGAGCTGGGGACCACAGGAAGGGGGGAAGCGCTGTCAGAAGCCTGATGGAAAAGACAGCTCTCCCATCCTGCATCACACGGGGACCTAATTAAATCTGCATCCCTGAAAGGGATCGGATGCCACGTGGGCTTGCTCTCATCCCTGACTCTTCTTGGCATTCGAGGGGGTTTAGATAATGAGCCCAAACTGCTTCTTGCAAATTTCAAAAGGCAAGGAGGAAATAAAAAAAAAAAGCTAGGGCCAATGTTGCCAGGATATTAAACCCCTCATCATAAAACAAGGTAAGTAGGATGGAGCAGGAAGAGGAGGAGGCTTCTCAGGCACAGGAAGGTCTTTGTTAGGGGAGTTTTGACCCAGAGGATCCCCAGCAAAGTGCTCTGTTCATGCAATCAATCCAGGCCATGTCAACTGTAGGGGGAGAAAACCTGTTTGCATTTTTATACTGGTAGAAGGGGAGCAAGTTAGAATTATGAAAAATAGCACAGGCTCCAGAGACATTCAGACCTGGATTGAAATCCTAACTCTGTCATTCCTAGCTTGGTGACATTACAGGGGCAGACTCAACTTCATCTGTGTTGGGTGATAATAACAGTCCCTACTTCTTGGGGACTGAATGTTAGTGTTCCCCCCTCCCTGAATTCACATATTGAAAGCTGACGACCCCCACATCTTATCACCAACCACTTAGAATCTATCTCTCCTGAACTGCAGGCCCACGTATTCACAGGCCTGCTCCATCCCTGATGTCTAACAGGCCCTTAAAACATGGGCAGAGCTGAACGCTGGATCATGTACCTGCAGACTTGTCTCTTCCCAGGCTCAGTCCACGTGGACACTGCCCTTCCATTTCTCAGATCAGAATGGGAGCCATCCCTGGCTCTCACTGTACCGTCACATCCCATATCGGTTCCTCAGCAGATGCCACAGGCTCGTCCTTCCTGATGCATCCAGCACCCAACCCCTCTCCACCACGCCCATCTGTCACCTGTAACTGAACAGCAGAACCTACACCACTCTCCTGACTTGGACTCTTAGTCTTCTGCAGACAACACCTACACGGCAGCCACAGTGATCCTGCAAAAGCCAAGTCACCAATCCTCGGTGTGAAACCTTCCAGTGGTCCCTACCTTGTTCATGGTAAAAGCCAAACCTCCAGGGTCTCCTAACTTTCCCGCTCCCCATTCCGTCTCTGAGCTCCGTTCCTGCTGGCCGCCTGCTGCTGCTCTTATCTGCTTCCTTTGTATTTGCTGATTTATCCAAAATGCTCTTCCAACAGTCATGGGCTCATCCTCCTGCCCCTCACAGACCCTTACTCAGGTGTTGCCTTTGTGGTACAATTTCAGCTTTTCAAGTTAGAAATGATCACCTGCCAAAGGCCACCTCCCTTCCCCACCCCTGACATTCCTAGTCTCTCCCTTGTTTTATTTTCTCCTTAGCATTCTCCTTCATCTCACTGTTGCCCTAAATAATAATCAGACTTCCTGCTTTAAGTCTCACTGACCCCTAGCTGCTTATCTTCAAGAACAGGATGTTAGCCAGACATGATGGTCCATGTCTATAATACCAGTACTTGGGAGGCTGAGTCAGGAGGATCGCAGGTTCGTACTTGGGAGGCTGAGACAAGAGGATCACAGGTTCAAGGCCAGCCTCAGTAACTTTTTGAGACCCTGTTTCCAAAAAAAAACAAAAAATTAAAAGGGTTGGGGATGTAGCTCAAAGGTAGAATGCCCATGAGTTCAATCCCCAGTACCACACATACACACAAAAAGTAAGTTTCCCCGCTGAGGGTCCTCTGTGACTGTCATGGAAGACATGCTAATTCTGTGGGTCCTTGGCGTCTGTGATGAAAAGAATTTCAACACGTGCCATCAGAAAAAGGCAAAGGTTTAATTCAAGAAAGGTGGGGATATAGGTTGGGAGCCATCTCAAGAAAGGGAGAGTGAGTGTCTCTGTGCACATCCATCCATCCAAGCAAGCAAGAGAGTTTGCTGCTTTCTCAGTTCTTTTATAGGAGGGGGTAGGTAGGCTCGCACAGTGGAGGGTAGGATTTCCTCTTGATCTTCAGGTTTCCCTGGCAACTGATGGGTTGGTGGCTGGCTGGGGTCTGGCCTGTGTCCTCCTCATGGACCCTTTGTTTATACTAAGCATCTCAGGAATCTCAGGTGGGGAGAGGGGCCATTTTGATTAAAGGTGTGGACTTATTGAAGCTTCTGCCTAAGACAAGACACACCCTATAGGGTGGTGTTAGAAATCACCAACTTTCCAGATTTTAAAACTATATTTTCCTTCCCATTGTCTCCTTTCTACCTAGACATTTTATCTCTTCTATTCTACCTCATGTTGACCAGATTAACCAGGTGACTTGAAACCAGCTAGATCCAAGATGTCCGTGACCAACAAAATGACCTCTAATAGGCCCCCAGCCCCATGATAATCCCATCTCATCCACATGCTAAATGACAAGCCCCATGATAGTTGACAACTGCCTAGGACGGCCAGCAAGAACCATAAAAACAGCAAAAAGAGGTAGAGCCAGGATTCCTGGAAAATCTCCACCAATTCCAAGAAAAGAAATGAATATTCTTCTTCTTTATTAGCTCAGTAAGTGGACTCCCACTTCTGCACCCTTTGGCCACTGAATGCTAGTGTCCCCCTCCCAGAATTCATATATTGAAAGTTGAAGTTGTGTTGTTGGAGCTCAGCCTAAGTTTTGTCTTTGGCTCCAGGACACTGAACAGAGAAAGATATCCATTGTGGGAGGATCTTCAAACTGTTGGTTGTGAGAATATAATTGTATCTTTTCTGTCAAAGGAGGTAGTTTCACTTAAAGGGCCATTTTGTAACCTGGTAGGGACTTACCATTTTGTAACCTGGTAGGGACTTACATTCCTTCCCCAAATTAACATCTCCCCCATCTTCCCCTGTAGCTGATCAGGAAGAATGTGAAGCTGTTAACTCCACCAATAGGAGTTCAGCGCAGGAGGAGCCTTGCGTTAGGGATATAAGACCCACTGGGTTCTTTGTGAGGTGTGCTCTCTCACACATCTGGGGGCACCCTTTTTTGCAAAAAAGTAAAATCGCCTTGCCAAGCAATTTTCAAACACGTGCCGTTTCTTTAGACTCCGTGAAAAGTTATTTCTAACATGGTGACAGGGCCATCAAATGGTTGGTAATATAACATTTAATAGCGTTTACTGATCTTACTTTTCTCATTGGCTCTTAGAGGATTTTTTTCTCACTTCCCAACTCCCAGCCCCCAAAACAATTCCTGGCATAGAATGCATTCAATAAATAGGTGTTAAATGAATAAACCAAAGAACTAAGAGGATATTGGGTAAAAGACCCAAAGGATTCTCTGTCCTTTGGGAACTATAATGAAAATTTTAAACAATCAGAATAAATATATTTCTGCCCGGCCAAAAATAAAGTCAAAAGAAAAAATAAGAAGCCAAGAGAAAAAAAATCTTCTTACAATACAAATAATAGAAAAATGATCAATTTTTTCTCTTGAATAAGTACTCTTTCAAAGAAATAAGAAAATGGCCAATAATCCCACAGAAAATAAGCAAGGATACGCAAAGAAATTCACAAGGTGCAGGAAGGAGCCGGAACAGTAACTGAAGAAATGCAAATTAAAACAACTAGATGCTAATTTTCACCCAAATGCTTTGAAAATATACAAAAATTTATAATATACATTTTTTTTAATTTTCATTTTTTGGTATAGGGGATGGAACCCAGGGGCATTCTACCTCCTAGCTATACCCCCAGCCCTTTTTATTTTTTTATTTTGAAACAGAGTCTTGCTAAGTTGCAGAGGCTGGCCTCCAGCCAGCAATCCTCCTATCTCAGCCTCCCAAGTGCTGGGATTACAAGTGTGTGCCACCACGCTCGGCTATAATATACATTAGTGAGACAGTAAGGAAATGGTGTGCAAATCGGAGCAGCCTCTGGGAAGGAAGTTCAGACACTTATATAAACCATGAAGCACACATCCTAGGATCTACTAGGAATTTGTCCTGCATTTATACTTCCAGAAATATGTAAAGATATATATGTGTAAGGAAGTTTATAACAACATTGGTCATAAAAGCAAGACTTGAAACAACCTAAAAAGTGTCCTTCAACAGGAGAGGAGCTAAATTTTTTAAACAGGTCAGGACTATTCCCTTTGTAGGCAACAGTACCTATATGGGGGAAAAAGAGATTAAGGTAGACCTGAATTATTCATATGGAAATATTAAGTGAAAAATGAAAGATGCAGAATAGTATGCTTAGTTTATCCCTTTTGTGTAAAAAAAAGAAACGATGCATTTTTAACTTTTTATGTTCATTTATTGGTGCATTGTAAATTATAATTATACATTTTGATATATGTCAGGGTATGAACATCATACATGCACACATTGCACATTTAGCCCTCCCTCCAATCCCACTCTATTCCCTCCCCTTCCCTCCCTTTCATGCTCCAGATAGTGATTGAGTCTTATAGGTTTGTGTATGTACATCATGTGCTATAGTGTGTTTCCCTCCACTCCCCGCCCAACTCCCTCAGTTAGCATTTTTATACATCTGCTTGTACATGCATAGAAAACTTATTTTAAAAATACTCAAGAAAACATTAACAGTGATTGTCCCTCAGAAGAGCAACACAAAAGTTAGGTGGCAAGGAGACTTCGATTTCATTTATGGTTTAAAAATATTTGAATGCTTTTTGTATTTGTATTTTTTCATGCCTGGTATCTTTATTTGGCATAATATATTAAAATATTTTCATTGAGGTATAACTTATTCACAGTACAATTCACTAATTTTAAGTACACAGTTTGATGACTTAATAAATGTGTTTGTATTTTTAACTAAAAACTTTTATTTAAAAGAGTACCAACCAGGCATGGTGGAGCATTCTGTAATCCCAGTACTTGGGAGGCTGAGACAGATGGATTGCAGGATTGAGGGCAGCCTCAGCAAATAGTAAGACTCTCAGCAACCTAATAAGACCCTACTTAAAAAAAAAATAAGCAAAAAAGGCTGTGGGTGTAGCTCAAAGGCAAAATGCCACTGGATTCAATCCCCAGTAACACACACACACACACACACACACACACACACAGAATACCATTCCCCCCAAATATACATTGAGTATCATAGGTTATACACCCTGGGACAAGTGGGGATCAGAGGATCCCAACTTCTCTACCCCAAGTGGGAATTGGTGCTCCTTCTTACTATCCTACCCATGTCAGAGCAATGGGGTTTCTCTCCCTCACCCAGACCCTGTGGCAGTACCTTGCACCTGCGAACCACTCAGATAACTGCATTAGGATGCCATTTCCCCCTCTCCCCAGGCCCTGGCCCCAGCACAGGCTTTGGGAGAAAGAAAAATCATGGAGAGCTTTCATCTCTATTTTGAAATGCAGCATAAAAGTACTGTAACTACCTGGAAAAATGAAGGGAAAAGCAGGCAGAAAACTTCAGGTCAGGAATGCCCTGCTCTTTAGACTGGGGGATGGGATAGCATGCTCTGCATAACAATAGCTAAATGGGACACAGTTGGGCTAAGGACAAGATGATGTGAAACCAACCCAAACCAGTCATGTCGCTTTCCAAATGAGGCACCAAGATTACGTATTAAAATAATGCCTCTTAGATAGAGTTATTGGTGTCTCTGCTCATGCATGTCAATTTGAGACTGCTTTATGTTCTTTCATCTAGATCATTCCTGGGGAAGTCAGGTTTATATCTATGGTCAGCGACTAAAAATCATCTCTTGTGGGCCGGGCGTGGTGGCGCACACTTGTAATCCCAGTACTTTGGGAGGCGGAGACCGGAGGATCCTGGTTCGCGGCCAGCCTCAGCTCTCTCTCTCTCTCTCTCTCTCTCTCTGTCCCTGTCTCTCTCTCTCTCTCTACTTAGTGAGGCCCTCCGCAACTTCGTGAGACCCGGTTTCAAAATAAAGTAGAAAAAATAGGGCCGGGGGTGTAGCGCGGAGGTAGAACACCCCTGGGTTCAATCCCCGGTACCAAAAAAAAATCATCTCTTGTAAGTACTTGGAGGGCTGCGGGTGTGGCTCAGTGGGAAAGCTCTTGCCTGCTATGCATGAGGCCCTGAGTTCCACCCCCAGCACTGCCCAAGAAAAGCCCTATTGTCAGCACTGTGGGAAAACCGATGATGCGTGTAAGAAGGGGTAAAAGTAGAAGTAGTAGAAATAGAAAAAATAGTAGAAGTAGATTTGATAGAAGTAGTAGAAATGAGTGCATGTGACAGATTCAGTAGAAGTAGTAAAAGTAAAAGTGATTGAAGGAAGAGTAAATGTGCAGCTAGGCGTGTCATCCCAGTACTTGGGAGGCTGAGGCAGAAGGATTGCAGGTTCAAAGCCAGCCTCAGCAACTTAGCAAAACCCAGCTTCAAAATAAAAAGGGCTGGGGGTGTCGCAGAGGTAACATGCAAAGTAGTTGAAATAAAAGTGATACCAATAGGAGGATGTGATAGTTAATCTAATTTGTCAACTTGACCGGATCATGACACACCCAAGATCATGTGACTTTGGGTGTGTAAACAGCAGATTAAACAGAAAGTCCTGCCCTAAATGTAGGCAGCAGGGTTCTGATAGGTGCAGGACTTAGATAAAAGAAGGAGAAAGCCGCGTAGAGGGATGCGGGACTCTTTCTGAAGAAAACGCATCTGCTCTCGTCTAAGATCGTCGGCCTCCAACTTCGCTGTTTCTCTGAAGAGCTTCTTGATCTGTTTTCGTCTGAGATCGTCGGCCTCCAGCCCTTCGAACTGAAGCTTCACCATCGTTTCTCTGAAGAGCTCTTAGACCGCTCGACCAGCTACTGGTTCCTCTGACTCTCCTCGTGCAGTCGGAACTCGGGACTACATTGTAAACTGATCTGATAAACCCCTTTTTCCATATACTCATTCTGTGAATTCTGTTAGTCTAGTGAACCCTGACCAAAACAGAGGAAGAGGAGAAGGAATAGTAGTAGAAGTAGTAATGTTAGGAGCAGTAGTGACAATACCTCTTCATTAGAAGGGGGCAGAATAAAGTCATGGTTAAAATAGGGAGACTTGGAACCACAAAGACCTAAGTTCAAGTACCTGCTCCAAAACTGATCAGTAGTGGGGCCTCAGTGAAGATTCATTTTTTTTCTTTTTAAATCTCGCTGGGTGTCATGAGGATAAATACAGAAGACTGTACATGGAAAGTGCTTAGAACACTGCCTATTCCATCACAAGCACTCCATGAAAGGCAGTCATTGCTGGTAGCATGGGTATTACTGTTCCTGAAAATTGCTTAAAACCAAAACTCTTATCCCAGCTTGGGTTCTCCAGCATCTGCCCCCTGCCTACTGTCCAAGCATCATTCCAGGTCATACCCCTGCCCACCCCTTCTCCTCATCCAGCATATTCAACCACCCTCACCAGCCATCGTTGGCTTCTTGAACACACCAAGCTCCTGCCAGGCATCCACCTGAAGCTTCCTCTGGGTGAAGGTGTTTCATGCACCCGCTCCCTAGTTCTCTGAATCCCAGGAGAGATGTTACCACTTCAAATACCCTTACTAAGCCAGGCATGATGGCACCTGCCTGTAATCCCAGTACTTGGGAGGCGAAGACAGGAGGATTTCAGGTTCAAGGGCAGTCACAGAAACTTAGTGAGAACCTCAGCAACTTAGTGAGACCTTGTTTCAAAATAAAAAAATTAAAAGGGCTGGGACGGTAGCTCAGAATTAGAATGCCCCCAGGTTCAATTCCCAGAATCACAATAAATAAATAAATAAATAAATAAATAAATAAATAAATAAAGCTAGGGGTATAGCTCATAAGTAGAATGCCAGCCGGGTGTGGTGGTGCACGCTTGTAATCCCAGTACTTGGGAGGCTGAGACCAGAGGATCCAGGTTCGTGGCCAGTCTCAGCTACTTAGTGAGGCCCTCCACACTTAATGAGACCCTGTTTCAAAATAAAGAATAAAAAATAGGGTTGGGAGTGTAGCTCGGAGGTAGAATGCCCCTGGGTTCAATCACCAGTACCAAAAAAAATAAAGTAGAATGCCCCTGAGTTCAATTCCCAGTACCCCTCTATCACCCCCAAAATATCTTTACTATGTGTCTGGTAGCACATCGTACTCTTGTTGCATTTATCATGAGTGAAGTTCATTGATTATTTATTGACAACTCCCCTTTCCCTTAGATCATGAGTTTTTTGAGAACAGGGACCTTTGTGTCTTGCTCCCTGCTCTATCCCCACCAACAAGGACTATTTTTTTTACCTTGCACCCACTCTCCAAGTATTCTTTTTCACACCCCCTCCCCTCCAAAACAGCTGCACATATGGGCATAAAAATTATTTCCACTCGAATTAAATTTAAATGTTGGTTCTCCACCTGCAACAGTCATATTCAAAGGCTCAATAGCCACAGGTGACTAGTGGTGACCACAGTTAGACAACATGCAGATAGGACCTTTCCATTTTCACAGAAAGTTCTACTGGACGGGCTAGAGTAGTCCGTTCAGGACTTCTGAGGTTGGAGACATCATTTGAGTGAGACGCTGTCAACACTGAGGCCAAGATGAGTGTGGGCCTATCGCATTTCTCAATGCTCAGTGTCACTCATTGAGATCCATTTGAGCCAGAGAAAGGCACTGATACATGCACGAGGACCACGTTGCTTTGGGTGGTGTTAGGGTTAGATATAGAATGTCCCCTGGATGTAGCATAGAAGAAATAAGTAGGTAGAAAGGAGACAGACAGGAAGGAAAAGTAAAATATAACTTTAATATAAGAACCTGGAGCTAAAGTGCTTCAGGCTTTACTCCCCAAACCAGTTCTCTTTCCCAGGCCTGTCTCTCTGGAATTTCTGGGAAATCTGTAGATCCTAGAGTTTACTGAAAAAGACTATCATTGTCCTATGCATCATTAATAAGACAGATATACTATCTTGAGAAACCTAAAATTTTAGGACACTGTCCAGTTAATCAGATAAGGAAGACCTCGATCAGCCTGAGGATCCTAAAGTTGACCAGACCATCAGACAACCATAAACTGTCTTGGGACTACTGGACTGAGATCCTCCTCCCTAAAGCTGAACAGACTATCAGGCCACCATAAACTGCCTCAGGGACTAATGGACTGTGATCATTGTCTCTTACCTCCTCTACCTCACCCCTCACAAAAGTCCCCTATAAGAAGAGCCCTGTACTCCCCAAAAGGTCTTTCTCCCTCTTGAGATGCCCTATATTCTCCCTTGAATGTATATTTCCTACTTTCCTTTTTTTTTTTTTTTTTTTTC
>PVJS01044798.1:0-16527 GCA_004027185.1 Glis glis
ACACAGGGGCATTCTACCTCCGCGCTACGCCCCCGGCCCTATTTTTTTTTTTTTTATACTTTATTTTGAGACCGGGTCTCACAAAGTTGTGGAGGGCCTCACTAAGGAGAGAGAGAGAGAGAGAGAGAGAGAGAGAGAGAGCGTGCGCACGTGCGTGCATGCACAAGCTGAGGCTGGCGGCAGACCCGGATCCTCCGGTCTCTGCCTCCCAAAGTACTGGGATTACAAGCGTGCGCCACCACGCCCGGCATATTTTTTTAATTTAAAAAAATGTTTTGGTGCTGGGGATTGAACCCAGGGGCATTCTACCTCTGAGCTACACCATCAGTACTGTTTTATTTTTTATTTGGAAACAGGGCCTCACTAAGTAGCCGAGGCTGGCTGCAAACCTGAGATCCTCTTGTCTCAGCCTCCCAAGCCCTGGGATCACAGGTGCGCACTGCAGCACCCAGCTATCCTGGACATTTCATATGAGTGGAATCGTACAATATGTGGCCTTTCATGTCCAGCTTCTTTATTTTAGTTTAATTTAGTTTAGTTTAGTTTAGTTTAGGTTCTGGGGAATGAACCAAGGGGCATCCTATCTCCAATCTACACCCCCAGCCCTTGTTTTTATTTTTTTTATTTTGAAACAGGGTCTTGCTTGGTTGCTGAGGGCCTTGCTAAGTTGCTGATGCTGGCCTCAAATCTGTGATCCTCCTGTCTCAGCCTCCCAAGTACTGGGATTACAGGCGTGCACCACCACGTCTGGCTGTGTCTGGCTTCTTTAATTCAGTGTATACTGTCTTTGAAATTCACCCATGTTGTCGCATGTGGCTGAGTAACTTTCTGTGGTTGAATAATGTCCCATTCCTTGAGTTTGTCCCTCCATCAGTTGATGGGCACTGGGTGGCCTCCGCAACATAAGCAACACTGCTGTGAGCGTCCATCACAAGCTCTGGCGTGAATGCATGTTTTCCTTGCTCTTGGGAATGCACCTACACGTGGAGTTTTGGTCATGTGCCATGTGCAACTCTTTGAACTGCCAGACTGCTTTCTTCCTCCTCCTCCTCCTCCTCTTCTTCTTCTTCTTCTTCTTCTTCTTCTTCTTCTTCTTCTTCTTCCTCCTCCTCCCCCTCCTCCTCCTCCTCCTCCTCCTCCTCCTCCTCCTCTTCTTCTTCTTCTTCTTCTTCTTCTTCTTCTTCTTCTTCTTTTTGTACTGGGGATGGAACCCAGGGGCATTCTACCTCCAAGCTATTGCCCTAGCCCTTGTTAGTTTTTGTTTTGAAACAGGGTCTCACTAGATTGATGAGAGTCTCACTATTTGCTGAGGCTGTCCTTGAACCTGCAATCATCCTGTCTCAGCCTCCCAAGTACCGGGATGACAGGCATGCGCCACCACGTGCTTTTTTTTTATTTTTTAAGACAGGGTCTTGCTAAGTTAAAGTGCACTGGCCTCCAAACTGTGATCCTCCTGTCTCGGCCACCCAAGTACTTGGCTTATGGGTGTGCACCATTGCACCTGGCAGCTAGATTGCATCAAAGAAACTTTGCAGGAGTTGGGCATGATGGTGCACTCCTGTAATCCCAGTACTTGGGAGGCTGAGACAGGAGGATTGCAGGTTTGAGGCCAGCCTCAGCTACTTAGTGAGGCCCTGTTTCAAAATAAAGAATATAATAGGGCTGGGGTGTTGCTCAGAGGTAGAACACCCCTGGGTTCAATCCCCAGTATCACAAAAAATAAAGAAAGAAAAAATTAAAAGCTGGGCATGGTAGTAATCCTGGGCACGCCTGTAATCCTAGTACTTGGGAAGCTGAGACAGGAGGATTGCAGGTTCCAGGACAGCCTCAGAAAGGAGTGAGACATTCAGCAACCTAGTGAGACCCTGTTTCAAAATAAAAATAAAAAATGGGGCTGAGGGTGTAGTGTAGCTCGGAGGTAGAATGCCCTTGGGTTCAATCCACAGTACCAGAAAAAAAAATTAAAAATTGAAAAAAATAAACTTTGTGTATATGTGGTACTGGGATTGAACCCAGGGGCATTCTACCTCTGAGCTACACCCCTGGCCCCATTTATATATTTATGTATTTACTTATGTATGTATGTATGTATGTATGTATTCATTGACAGTGTCTCACTAAGTTACCATGCATTGGTCTCGAACCTGTGATCCTCCTGTTTTAGCCTCCCAGGTACTGGGATTACAGGTGCGTGCCACTGCACCCAGCTAAAAACAAAAACAAACCCCTTATTTTAAAGGTCAAAGAAAAGAAACAGATGTGCTGCCCTTGGCACACGGTGGCCAGGTGTTGGCCCTGAGACTAGGGCTGTTTTCTCATGGCTTCGCCGCCATGTTCTCTGGCACTGAAGGGACCGCTGGCCTCTCCACCCGGACTTTCCTGCCGCCTGCTGGGGCCTCTGCTCTGCCCTGGGGCACCGTTGCTGGGAGCTCTTGCCTGCGCCACGCCGCCACATCATTCCTTCTGACCTCTCTCTTTAACAACATCTCCAAAAAAGTGTAATTTTTCGCTCCGTGCTGTCGGAGGAAGCAGTAACAGCCTGTTAAAAATAATGAGAGGAAGCCGGGCGTGGTGGCGCACGCTTGTAATCCCAGTACTTGGGAGGCTGAGATCAGAGGATCCAGGTTTGCGGCCAGCCTCATCTACTTAGTGAGGCCCTCCGCAACTTAGTGAGACCCTGTTTCAAAATAAAGAATCAAAAATCGGGCTGGGAGGCCAGGCATACTGGCGCACGCTTGTAATCCCAGTACTTTGGGAGGCAGAGACCGGAGGATCTGGGTTCACGGCCAGCCTCAGCTCTCTCTCTCTCTCTCTCTCTCTCTCTCTTTCTCTCTCTCTCTCCCTGTCTCTCTCTCTCTCTACTTAGTGAGGCCCTCCGCAACTTCGTGAGACCTGGTTTCAAAATAAAGCATAAAAAAATAGGGCCAGGGGTATAGCGCGGAGGTAGAACACCCCTGGGTTCAATCCCCGGTACCGCAAAAAAAAAAAAAAATAATGAAAGGATGTAAAAGGCACTGAGGCACGGACCCGTGCAGCCCACCCGGTGCACAAACACCTGGGGTCACCAGTTGGAGTCCAGAGGCTTCGAGGGGGTGGACGTGCAGGCGGAGGCGGCAGGCCAGGCCAGGGGGTCCGGGGCATCTCTGTCCTCGCGTCAGGGACGTGGAGGAACCCCGGGATCGCTGAGGCCGGGCTGGCTGTCTCCCGGCTCAGAGCAGGTGAGAACCTCTTTTTGTGCTTTCTCTGCTCCGGAAGGCTCAGCGCTGAGCTTCTCCTCTCAAGTGTTATAGAAAGCAGCACCAAGGGCCCGGGCCAGCCTGCGGATGTCTCCACCACGGGCTGAGCCCACGGGCTCCTCAGCCGCACGCCACCAGGGTTCTGAGCTGCCACCCTGGCCTCATGCCCTCACCCTCACCCCCCCACCCTGCGCCACCCCCACTCTCCCCGCTGGAATCCCAGCCGAGGCTCACCCTGTCCACAGGCCAGCTGGACACGTGAGGGCTCTGGGAAGTGGTGGGGAAGACTCTTCACAACAGTCTATAGTGTGCTCTGGGTTGCACAATTTTCCAGAACCTTCTCCATCAAGATGCAGGTGTTGCTGGGCATGGCGGCGCACACCTATAATCCCAGTACTTGAGAGGCTGAGACAGGAGGATCACAGGTTTGAGGCCAGCCTCAGCAACTTAGTAAGACCCTCGGCAACTTCACAAGACCCTGTTTCAAACTTTAAAAATATAAAGGGCTGTGGGTGTAGCTTGGAGGTAGAATGCCCTTGGGTTCAATCCTCAGTACCAAAAAAAAAAATGGGGGGCACCCAAAGGCACAGGCAGGGGAACCCCAGGTGACAGGGCTGATCTGGCTCACCTGGGCGGTGAAGAGTGGGGCTCGAGACACAGTCTGGGGCATCCAGAGTGACTCGGATCGCCGGAAAGGTTGAGGTGGGTCCCAAGGACATTGGCGATTCCTGACTCCTCACTCAGGAGCGCTGAGGTTGGATGTGGAGCCAGGTCTCAGGACCCGCAGGTCCCCGCTCGCTGTGGCTGGCAGAAGCAGATGCACCGTGCTCTCTGGCTGTGTGCCCACCCTGCTCTTCTCTGCCTCTGTCTCACTTCCTAGTCTCCCTCCCACCGCCACCCCCACCTCATCTCTCCTGTTGCAAACCAGAATTCAGATTTCCCAGAACCAACTGGAAATAAAACAGCCCACAGACCAGCCTGATGTCCCCAACTTCCCCACATCGCAGAGGAGGATCTTGTCACTTTAGCCGCAGTCAGGTGACCAGTCCTGTCTGATCACCAGGAGTGGGGCGCATGGGCAGGGTCCCCCAGGAAAACGCATCATCGGGGCCACCACGGACCAGGAGCTTCACCCTGAAACCACCAGCCCTCATTGGTGTCAGCCCCATCGCCTGGACCGTACCCTCCTGCAGCCCATTCTCCAGCAGCAGCACCACAGGACCAGCAAGGACAGGCTGCGTCATGCGTACCCACCAGGCAGCTGCAGGGCGCCCTGGACGCTCAGTACTAACGTGCTCTCCAGTCATCCTGCGAGGATGCGGGAAAGCAATAGGACTCTTGCCTGTTCAGTCGGAAAAAGGAACGCTGTTTGAACCCACGTGGTTCACCTTAGGGACATTGGCAAACTAGAACATTTCCAGGGACTGGGGTGGGTTAGACCCAGACATCAGCTTAGGGATGCATGGTTAAAGAATTGGAGGTGGTCAGATGAGCTGGCCACTGCCAACATTTGAGGGGTTGGCACGGGGACAAGGAAGGAGATTGGTACATCTTCAGAGAGCAGCACAGAATCAACAGAAGCAGATTTTACCTAACACCAGGAAGGCCTACTCACAGCCAAATCTGACAGGATTAGACTCGGCTGCTCTGAGAGGTAGTGAGCCCTCCATCACTGGAGGCATTCAAGCAGCATCAGGACAGGTTTAGGTCAGGGACATCATACAAGGTGAGTGCCTGGCCTCGCACTCCCTCGGGTTCTTCCCCTCTGATTGGTGCCGTCCTGGGCTGGCTCCAGGGAGAGCCAGTGTGCGTTTCTTTCTCTCTGAAAATGAATCCTTGCTCCTCATCATTTCTTTCATGTCGAGCCCTACAGTAACAGCTGTTGAGAAATCACATTTGTACCTTCTCAGGAGCGCTCTTGAACTTGGAGTGCAAATTAACTTCATGTGATCTGAAATATAAAGGTCGCTCTCCCACAAATTAAAATCTGGGGGACGCTTGCCAAGTGCATGAGCATATGGGGTTCTATGGGGACAGCGACCGGGAGGGCTGGCGTCCACCCTGCCGCTGTGTCCACGAGGATGGCTCCACATCGTCCTCTCTCAAGGCCGTTCGCTCCGGTCACAATGTCCCCCTGGGCTGTGGCCTCTTGATCCTCGTCTGCCAGCCTCTCAGCCACTCTGTCCTCTTTCCCCGCTTCTGAATGCCCTGAACACTGGCGACCCTGTCAGGCCATCTTCCTGGCTCCTTCCCCAGAGACCCTCCATCCATGTCACATGGGTAGGTCCTCGCCCAAGGGACAGCAAAGAGGCCCCGCCACTCCCTGCCGCCCCTGTTCTCGGGCGTCTCCACTCTAGCCTTGTGGACCCCAGCCTTGACAGAAGACCCAGCTTCTCCCTGTTCCTCGTCTTCCTCCTCCTCGCCGCCCCGCCACGGCCAGGCCTCCAGGACCAGAACTCCCCTTCCTGCACCATGTCCACCATCTCTCACCCCATCCCTTCAGCAGGCTGCTGGGATATCATCGGCCAGGCCCCTTGAAAACTGAAAGGAAAGCAGGGTGTGCACGCCTGTAATCCTAGTACTTGGAAGGCTGAGACAGGAGGATGGCAGGTTCATGACCAGCCTCAGGGATCTAGCGAGACTGTCAGCAACCTAGTGAGACCCTGTTTCCAAATAAAAAATAAAAAAGAGCCAGGCGTGGTGGCGCACACTTGTAATCCCAGTACTTTGGGAGGCGGAGACCGGAGGATCCAGGTTTGCAGCCAGCCTCAGCTCTCACTCTTTCTCTCTCTCTCTCTCTCTCTCTCTGTCTCTCTCTACTTAGTGAGGCCCTCCACAACTTCGTGAGACCCGGTTTCAAAATAAAGTATAAAAAAATAGGGCCGGGGGTATAGCGCGGAGGTAGAACGCCCCTGGGTTCAATCCCCGGTACCGCAAAAAAAAAAAAAAAAAAAAAGGCTGGGGGTGTAGCTCAGAGATAGGATGCCCCTGGGTTTAATCCCTAGTACCAAAACAGAAATATCGAAAGAGAGTGAGAGAAATTGAGACTCTTTTCTCGCTCACAGACTCTGGTTTTCTCAATCTTTCCCTGTGCTCTGAGCTCCACTGAGACCTCAGTTGTGCTAATTTTGCACATGGTACTCTGACCATAGCACGCTGCACTCAGAGACACCCAGCAACTTGCCCAGGTCTGCCCAGCTCTCCAGAGGCCATGCCGGGATTCCAGGGCAGCTCCTCCAGCACCTTGCCTGTCCCCTGGCCAGCGTGCACCTCTGAGCCCTCGGACTCTGAACGCCAGCTCCGCAAGCGACTCCTGAGTGGTGCTTCCCAGGGATCTCCCCAGACACTGGGCTGGGGCCTTATGAATGACGCTCCCTCCCTTCCTGGTCCTGCTCCCCAGAAGTCCACCCCACACTCCCTGGACTTGTCCCCAATACCACCTACTGCCACCAACAACCACAGCCACAGCCAGGGTCAGGTGCAGCCCCTGGGATTCCCAGCCAGGCCCACCCTGCTCTCCTATGCGAGACCCTCAGCCACGGACTTCTCCTCAGCTCTGGGGACTCCTGTCCAGCTGCCAACCTGGATTTTGGAGACCCTGACATCTGATTGAATGTTCCCGTGACCACCGGCAGCCACCCTTGCACCTCTGCTCCTGGGGCAGAGTCTCCCGGGCTCTACAACCCCACACAGCACGGAACAGCTGCTGCGGAGCCTTCTAACAGTCCCGTGTACCAGGCTGCTGCTTATAATCAGGGACCAGAGACATGCCTGAGTCATGGGAAAGAGGTTTGGCTGTCCCTTCCTTCCTTCCTTCCTTCCTTCCTTCCTTCCTTCCTTCCTTCCTAGGATTGAACCCAGGAGTCTTGTTTGTTTTGCTTTTTGTTTTGTTTTACCTCTGAGCTACATCCCCAGTCCTTTTCATTATTTTTTACTTCTTAATTTTTATTTATGCTAGGCGTGGTGGTACATGCCTGTAATCCCAGTACTTGGGAGGCTGAGACAGGAGGATCGCAGGTTCAAGGCCAGCCTTGGCAACTTAGCAAGACTCTCAGCAACCTAGTGAGACTCTGTTTCAAAACAAAAAATTAAGGCCGGGTGTGGTGGCGCACACTTGTAATCCCAGTACTTTGGGAGGAGGAGACCGGAGGCGGCCAGCCTCAGCTCTCTCACTCTCTCTCTCTCTCTCTCTCTCTCTCTCTCTTCTTAGTGAGGCCCTCCGCAACTTCGTAAGACCCGGTTTCAAAATAAAGTATAAAAAATAGGGCCAGGGGTGTAGCGCGGAGGTAGAACGCCCCTGGGTTCAATCCCCGGTACCGCAAAAAAAATAAATAAATAAAAAACCTAAAAAACCAAAAAAACACAAAAAATTAAAAGGACTGAGGGTGTAGCTCAGAGGTAGAATGCCCCTGGGTTCAATCCCCAGTCACACACACACACACACACACACACACACACACACACATTTACTTATTTTTGTGGTACTGCGGATTGAACCCAGGACTGTTTTACCTCTGAGCTACAACCCCAGCCCTTTTTATTATTTATTATTTTTTAAAGTTTTATTTATTTTTGTGGTACTGCAGATTGAACTCAGGGCCCTGCTCTACCACAGAGATACACCCCCAGCCTTTTTATTCTTTTTTATTTTGAAACAAGGTCTTGCTAAATTGCCCTGTGCTGGCCTCAAACCTGTGATCCTCCTGTCTCAGCCTCCCAAGTAGAGGGATTACATATGTGCCCTACCATGCCCACTGGGATGAAGGTGTATTGAGCTTGTGGTCAGTGTGAGCCAGTCTCCAAGTGCCCTCCAAGCTTCAGAGACTTAGACAACACTGAGTCTGGAGTGTGAGGACCACACACACCTGTCCATCCACACACCTATCTGCCCACATGTCTGTCCATCCACACACCTGTCTGTCTGCATGCTTGTCCATCTGCACACATGTCAGTCTCTGCACCTGTTCAGCTGCACACCTGTCCATTTTACACTTGTGCATCCACACACCTGTGTATCTGCACACCTGTCCATCCACACACCTGTCCATCCTCATGCATGTCCATCCACATGCCTTTCTGTCTGTGCACCTGACCATCTGCATGCCTGTCCATATATACACCTATCTACACACCTGTCTACCCACACATCTGTCTGTCCACATGCCTGTCCATCTGCACTCCTGTCTATTCACATGCCTGTTCAGCTCATTTACATACCTGTGCATCTGCACACCTGTCCATCCACACGCCTGTCTATCCTCATGCCTGTCCATCCACATGCCTTTCTGTCTGCATACCTGACCATCTGCATGCCTGTGCCTCCGCCTGTTCGTCTGCACACCTGTCTGTTCACACCCCGTTTATCTACGCACCTGTCCATCCATACACCTGTCCATCTGCACACCTGTCCACCAACACATCTGTCTGTCCACATGCCTGTCCATCTGCACATCTGTCTGTCTGCAAACCTGTCCATCCACACACCTGGGCATACACCATGTCCATGTTCTCCAGTTGTCCTGCTTCCCCTAGGCCCCTGCCTCCCTCAGATACACCTTCTCTCACAGGTGACATCCTCTGAGCCTGGCCCAGCTGGTCCAAGGAACGCCTGCAGCCCGGCTGCCTGCTTTCCAAACACTACCTATCAGACATCACCAAATCCCGGGGGGACAGAGCCCGCGAACCCGGAGAGCCTCGAGATTGCTCAGCCTTTCAGCTGTGTCTGTGTTCACCGCAGAGGGCCAGCCTGCGAGGATGCATCTCCCTGACGTGGGGCATCACAGATCTGAGGGTGGCAGGGGCCTGGAGACAATGTAGTTTATGAGAAGGGGAGTCCTGGGAGCCAGAGCTGTAGAGAGCACCCCTTGCCCCTGCTCCTCAAATCTCCAAGAATGTACCAGAACCCGATTGGTGCAACTCCTTAAGGTAAGCCACAGCTGGGCATGGTGGCGCACGCCTGTAATCCCAGTACTTGGGAGGCTAAGACAGGAGGATCGCAGGTTTGAGGCCAGCCTCAGCAATTTAGCTAAATCCTGTTTCAAAATAAAAGGTTAAATAGGGATGAGGGTGTGGCTCAGAGGTAGATGTTCCTGAATTCAATCCCCAGTAACACACACACACACACACACACACACACACACACATGCATATATGCACACACACAAGGAGGATAAAGAGAGGCAGAGAGCAGGCCAGGAAGCTGGGGCATCTATAAGGTAAGGAACCCTGAGAACTGCTGGCAGACACCAGAACTGGAGAGAATCCTTGAGTGGATTCTCAGACTCTCCTGAAGGAGCCAGCCCCATGGACATCTTCATTCCAGACTTCTGGCCTCCTGAACTGAGACAACAATAACTCTGTTGTTTTAAGCTGCCCAGTTTGTGGTAATTGGTAACAGCAACTGCAGAACCTCATCTACTGCCTTCTTTACCCCTAAACATGCAGCGATCTCCTGCCACAGGACCTTTGCACATGCCATTTCCCTCTGCCTGGAATGATTTTCCCTGGCCTCACCTACATGACTTCCGCTTGGCATTCATGTCTCAACTGAAATGTCACCTCTTTAGATGCTCCTACGGAACCGCTCCTGACACCACTCCCTGTCTCCGCATTGGTACCTCCATGGCGTTGCTGGCCATCTGAAATGGTCTCGTTTATTGAAGGACACACTCCTCTTCCTGTCTGTCTGCCTGCTAGTCCATGAACTGCAGAAGGCAGGCACAGCCTCTCTCAGTCCCTGGGGACTCGGCATGGGGCACACACACACTGGACCGCGGTGGAGCTCAGGGACTGGGGTGCCTGGAAGAATGACGCGCAGCTTGGGAGAGGCGCAGCCGCTCCTCGCTCTCCTGCACTGTGCCTCTCCGCGCCCTTCCAGAAGGGACAGACCACGGGTTTAGCTCCCAGGAGGCTGAGGAATGCATCCAGCCACGGCTCCTCCTGGCAGGACGCGTGTCCCTTCTCACAGCCATCTGAGCCTAGGGACGGAGCAGCAATCCTGGGACACTTTGGACCCCATGATCCAGGGCCATTGCTCCGTCTCCCCACATATCTGATTTTGTCACACGGCATTGTAAACTGCCCCCACTCACCCGAGACACCATCTGGGGCCCAGAGTGGGCGCTCACGGACAAACAGCTTGTTCTCCTCCAGCTGATACAGAGGAAATGTTCAGCCATTGAGAGACTGAAGCGTTTAACTAGTGTTTAATGGTCACTGTTTGCAAGGTATTTTTTGTGGGGGGGGGGGTTACTGGGGATTGAATCCAGGGATTTTCTACCTCCGAGCCACACTCTCAGCCCTATTTTATTCTTTATTTTGAAACAGGGGCTCACTAAGTTGCTGAGGATCTTGCTAAATTGCTGAGCCTGGCCTCAAACCTGCAGTCCTCCTGTCTCAGCCTCCCAAGTATTGGGATTATAGGGGTGTGCCACCATGCCTGGTGACTTTCTAGTCTTATTGGCCTCTGTGCCCCTGAACCTAGCACAGCTCCTAGCCTGGCCTGGGCAGGCCAGGGCCGCTGAGAAGGAGGGATGGACGGAAGGAGGCAGGGAGGGGGAGAGAGGGAGGAAGGGGGGACAGCAGCTCAGGAGCATCCTTGCCTGGGCTCTAACCCTCTGGTGGACGGGCCAGCCTTGGGACCATCTCAGAAAGACAGGAGCCTCGGGAAGATCAGTGGATGTGCTTCCGGGCTCTGAGGGTTCCTGCCCATCTGGCCTTTCCTCCTTGGGGTTCCTGCCCACCCCACCTGGTGGCGGTCCCAAGGTCCCAGGATGCCTGGTGGAGCAGGCTTTAGCTTCTCTCCTAACCTCCCGAGGGCTTCTTCCTTCCCCTCTTCCCGCAGGGCCTCACCTGCAGATTTCCTGGTATCTTGCTAACCTGCCTGCACAGCCTGTACCCAGGAGCAAAGCCCCTGCCCCAAAGCCGGGGGCATCATCAGCTGCCCCACCCCAAGATCTTGCCTAGCCCTGCACCCCTGTCCTTCCTGAACGCGGCCACCGACTTTGTTTCCCCAAGCTTCCCTGCCTCCCGCCTTTGCCTGGATGGTACCCCCTGCCAAGGATGCCACCCCGATGCCCCACCCACTCCGATTCCCAGGAGAGTCACCTTACTATCCTCTGAACCCACAGCAAGTCCCCAGAGCCCCATCCCAGACTTGGCATTGCCCGTATGTGCTGCAGCTTCCTATCCCAGTCCCAGAGACCTGGGCTCCCACCCCGCCACAGACACCATTCCTCACTGTCCAGCGACCTGGGCGGTCACCTGCCTTCGGAGCCTGATTTTCTGGGGGCAAAATAGGCCCCATTGGGGTGTGTGAAGCTTTGGGGTTTAGTGGGTGTTGAATGTGGCTGAGGTTTGCAGAAACTGTGGAAGGCAGCTGGGTGTGGTGGTGCATGCCTGTCATCCCAGTAATTGGGAGGCTGAGCAGGAGGATTGCAGGTTTGAGGTCAGCCTCAGCAACTTAACAAGACCTTCAGCAACTTAGTGAGACCCTGTTTCAAAATAAACAGAAAGAAGGGGAGAAAGAGAGAGAGAAACCATGGAAGGTGCTAGAAGATGTTGGTTGCTTTCTTCCCCCTGGAGGGAGGCCTCTGGGCCAGACTATTTCCTGGACCTGCAAAAAATGGCAAGATGGATACAGATGGTCACCTCACATAGCCTCAGTCCTGCTCCCTGGAGGAGGAGCCCGGAGTCCTTCAGCCCTCCACAGGCACACCTGTGATCAGGGCTGGCTCCCGGACCTCCGCCCCGAGCCCTCTCCGCACACCCACCTGCTGCCCCCTCGGAGCAGCAGAGGCGGGGGGAGGCCAGGAGTTCCAGAAGTTCGGGGAGTTGCAGGGAGTCAGCAGCGTGCTGGGAACCCAGGTGCGGCTCAACCTCCAAATGGAAAATTATGGTGATGAGCAAGAGGGATATTTGATGAGCGGAGTCTTGGGGGAATCGGATTTGGCTGACGTGCAAGGAAAAGCCACGCTGGGGAGAGGTGGAGAAATGTGGGGGCCCCTGCGGGGAGGGCAGGTGTGGGAAGCTTGGGCAGCGGATGCGGGGGCAGTGCGGCAGGAGGCGCCCCAGGGACTCAAGCCCTCCCAGGGGCCCCAAAAAGACACCGCTGCTAGCCAGGTGGACCTGGGGACAACTGGAGACAAAATAGGCTAGTCACTTGCTCCTTATCCATCACACAATATGTATGCACCTACTGAGTGCCCCCCAGGTCTCCCTGTGTTCCCTCAGTAAGTCAAGGATGCTGTCTGATACTGGGCATGGTGGTGGCCCACATCTGTGATCCCAATAGTTGGGAGGCTGAGACAGGAAGATCACAGGTTCCAGACCAGTCTCAGCAACTAAGTAAGACCCTCAACAACTTAGTGAGACCCTGTTTAAAAAAAAAAAAAAAGCTGCCATTTAGGCAAGTTTTTTTATTGTCTTGACATATTCTTTAGTTTAGTTTAGTTTTGTTTTGTGGTACCGGAGATTGAAGTTGGGGGTGTTCTACCTCCAAGCTACACCCCCAGCCCTATTTTACTTTTATTTTGAAACAGGATCTCACTAGGTTGATGAGCATCTCATTACTTGCTGAGGATGTCCTCGAATCTGCGGTCCTCCTGTCTCAGCCTCCCAAGTACTGAGATTACAGTCATGGGCCACCATGTCCGGCTTCTTTAGTTTTAAAACAAAAGTTAACAATCAAGAATAAATTTCAAGCTGGGAGTGGTGGTACACACCTGTAATCCCAGTACTTGGGAGGCTAAGACAGGAGGATCAAAGATTCAAGGCCAGCCTCAGCAATTTAGTGAGGCCCTCAGCAACTTAGCAAGACCCTGTTTCAAAATAAAAAATAAAAATTGACCGGGCATGGTGGTGCACACTTGTAATCCCAGTACTTGGAAGACTGAGACCGGAGGATCCAGGTCTGCGGCCAGCTTTAGCTACTTAGTGAGGCCCTCTGCAACTTAGTGAGACCCTGTTTCAAAATAAAGAATAAAAAAACAGTGCTGGGGGTATAGCTCAGGGGTAGAATGCCCCTGGGTTCAATCCCCAGTACCACAAAAAAAAAAAGAGTTTGGAGGGTGTAGCTCAGAGATAGAACTCCCCTGGATTCAATTGGCAATGACAAAAATGGGGGAGGGGGCTGGGGTATAGCTTGGAGGTAGAATGCCACTGGGTTTGATCCCCAGGGAAGGAAGGAAGGAAGGAAGGAAGGAAGGAAGGAAGGAAGGAAGGAAGGAAGGAAGGAAGGAGAAAGAAAGAAAGAAAGAAAGAAAGAAAGAAAGAAAGAAAGAAAGAAAGAAAGAAAGGAAGGAAGAAAGAGGTTAGGACATTGCTTTGTGGTAGAGCACTTGCCTAGCGCGCAGAGGCCCTAGGTTCCATTCCCAGCATTGCACTTTGAAACAACCTCAGAAAGCCCCACAGCTTCTGCTGGGGCCAGCTCCCACACCAGAGGCCCTGTGAGGACAGCAGGGGGCCCAGCACCCTGGACGATGCTGGAGGCTGCAGGTGTGCAGGACCCAGCAACACGAGTGAAGGAGCCAGACAGCCCAAGTGGCATTTGTGTCACCTGGGCCCCAGCCCTGGGCACAAGATGGCTCTAACCCAGACTCCACGCCTGGCTCTTCTCCCCCTGGTCCCCTGGGAAATGCTCTTCTCCACCTCCCCTCCGAATGTGATCCACACAGGGGCAGCCTCACGCTGCCCTGGGACCAAGAAAACAGGTCTTCAGGGCCGGCCTCTGTGGTCACTGCCGATTACCATCTGCATGTGTACTGTATGTGGTCACAACAGCTGATGGGACCTGTGGGGGCTGCTCCAAGCGTGACCAGCATATCTGTCAGGATCCTCCAGAGAAACAAGACCAATAGGATGTGTGCATGTATGTGTGTGTGCACACACACAGAGAGACAGAGATAGAAATGATGGGGACTGGCTCATGAAATTCTGGAGGCTGAGAAGCCCCTCCATCTGTGGATTGGTCAGTTTTTGTGACACAGTGACCAAAATACTTGACAAGAACAACTTAGAGGAGGAAAGACTTATTAGGCTCACGGTTTCAGAGGTTCAGCCCATGATCAACTGGCTCCAAGGCAGAAACATCATGGCAGCAGGACGTGGTGGAGGAAAGATGCTCAGCTCATGGCCGCCGGAAGCAGAGAGAAAGAGGGGGAAAGAGAGAGGAAGAGACTAGGGACAGACATAGTCCCCAAGGCCACGCCCCCAGTGATCCATTTCCTCCAGCCACGCCCCACCTGTCTTCTGTTACCACCTAGTAAATCCATTCAAATTATTGACCCATCAGTGGATTTACCCACTGATGAAGTGATTCAATCATTTCACCTCTGAAGATTTCTGTACTGCCAGCACATGAGCTTTTCTGGGGGGCATTCCATAGGGAGACCGTAATAGTCCACCATCTAAAAGGATAGAGAACAGAGAAGCAGTGCTGTGATCAAGTGCAAGTCCAAAGGCCCAGGAAATGGGCATGTGTGCTGGGCTGCTGTAAGTGCCAGGCCTGAGAACCAGATGCTCCAGTGCCCCAAGGCCCAAGAAGAAAGATGAGTCCCAGCTCAGGAAGAGAAAGAGGAGGCACCCTTCCTCTGCCTCTTTGTTCTGTCTGGCCTCCCAGGGACTGGGTGGTGCAAAAGGCAGATCTTCAGCTGGGCGTGGTGGCGCACGCTTGTAATCCCAGTACTTGGGAGACTGAGACCAGAGGATCTGGGTTCGCAGCCAGCCTCAGCTACTTAGTGAGGCCCTCGGCAACTTAGTGAGACCCTGTTTCAAAATAAAGAATAAAAAATAGAGCTGGGGGTGTAGCCTGGAGGTAGAATGTCCCTGGGTTCAATCCCTAGTACCGCAAAAAAAAAAAAAAAGGCAGATCTTCTGTACCCAGCCCCCCGATTCAAATTCTAATCTTGCCGGGTGTGGTGGCGCATGCCTGTAATCCCAGTACTTGGGAGGCTGAGGCAGGAGGACCACAGGTTCAAGGCCAGCCTCAGCAACTTAGCTGAGACCCTTAGCGAAAAAGGGTTAGAGATGTAGCATGGAGATAGAAGGCCCATGGGTTCAATCCCCAGTACCAAAACCAAAAAAGACTCTCTGGGCCTCAGTTTCTCCATTTGTGAAATGAGGACCATGACACATTATGAGAAATGGAGGAGATGAGCCATGAACGTGGATGTTTGACCAATGCCCGGCAGAGTTGGGGTATAAATACCCCAACACCTTCTTCCGCTCTGCAGGGCGCGCTGCGGCTGCTGGGTGCAGCACCCATAGGAGCGTATCCCGTAGGGCGTGTTCCTTCCTCACCTCACTCCTGGGATGGTTAATCTTGTGTGTGTATATGTGGTGCTTGGGATTGAACCCAGGGGTGCTGTACCACTGAGCCACACTCCTAGCCCTATTTTATTATATTTATTTATTTATTTACTTATTCATTCATTTATTATTTGGTACTGATGAAGTAGAATAGAAAAGAGAAATATTAGGCAGAAAGGAGACATCGGGAAAATAGAGATTTAAAATTTTGAAAGTTCATAATCTAACTCCACCCTATAGGGTGTGTTCAGTCAGGCAGAAGCCTTTATGAGTCCACACCCTTAATCACAATGGCTCCTCTCCACACCTGAGATGCTTAATGTAAATAGGGTGGGTGAGGAGGACAAAGGTCAGACCCCACTGCCTATCTGTTGCCAGGGAAACTGAGGACTAAGAGGAAGTCCTGTCCTCTACTGTGGGACCCTACCTACCCCCTCCTATAAAAGAACTGCGAAAGCATGCCGATGCTCTCTTGCTCGCTTGGATGGATGGACACGTGCAGGGAGACTCGCTCTCGCTCTCCCTTTCTTGAGATGACCCCCAACCTGTATCCCCACCTTTCTTAAATTAATTAAACTTTTGCCTTTTTCTGATGGCACGTGTTGAAATTCTTATTCATCATGGAGGCCAAGGACCCCTCAGAATTAGCATGTCTCGCCGGGCGTGGTGGCGCACGCTTGTAATCCCAGTACCTTGGGAGGCGGAGACCGGAGGATCCAGGGTTCGCGGCCAGCCTCAGCTCTCTCTCTCTCTCTCTCTCTCTCTCTCTCTCTCTCTCTACTTAGTGAGGCCCTCCGCAACTTCGTGAGACCCGGTTTCAAAATAAAGTATAAAAAAATAGGGCGGGGGGCGTAGCGCGGAGGTACGCAAAAAAAAAAAAAAAAGAATTAGCATGTCTCCCCATGACAGTACAGGGGATTGTACCCAGGGCCATTCTATCTCCGAGATACATCCCAGCCCTATTTTATTTTTATTTTAAAACAGG
>PVJS01044799.1:0-16509 GCA_004027185.1 Glis glis
ACAAAAAAAAAAAAAAAAAAGCAAAATCCCCGGTGCACGGGAAACTGAGATAGGAGGATCACAGAAAAAAAAAAAAAAAAGAATTAGAAGAAAAGAAAAAGAAAGCAAAATCCCCACTGATATAATAGGAAATTAGTAGCTAATGTCTTACATTGATGATCAAAGAGACAGGAGATGCAAATTATGTAGAATCAATGAGGTAATAAGCACAGAAAAAATAAAGTTGAAAGTGCTTATCTTGTTTTTTTTTAGCTATGTATTTATTCCTTTGACAACAGTTAATTAAAAAAAATGGCTGAAGCGTGTGTAGCTCAGTGGTAGAGCACTGGCTTAGTTTGCATGAAGCCTGGGGTTCCACCCCAGCACTGCTTAAAAAAAAAAGGCTTAAATTGGGCATGGTTGCACATGTCTGTAATCCCAGTACTTGGAAGGCTGAGACAGGAGGATTGTAGGTTCAAGGCCAAGGCCAGCCTCAGCAATTTAGTGAGACCTTGTTTCAAAATAAAAATAAAATAGGGCAGGGGGTATAGCTCAAGAGGTAGAATGCCTCTGGGTTCAACCTTCAGTACCAAAAAAAAAAAAAAAAGGCTTAAGCTAATTCAGTTTATGTGTAAAGATTAACATTAATATTGCAGACGTGTAGTTTAGAGAGAATTCTTATTTCCAGGCGATATGTGTTTAACCTATGTTACATATTGTTTAGTTACACACAGGAGTTTGACACAATGTGATTAACATCATCTATTAGTTTTAAAAGGAAAACAATAGGTGATAGACATCTTAAGAAAATGAAAGCCTGGAGTGGTGGCGCACGCTTGGAATCCCAGTACTCTGGGAGGCGGAGACTGGAGGATCCAGTTTCGCGGCCAGCCTCAGCTCTCTCTCTCTCTCTCTCTCTCTCTACCTAGTGAGGCCCTCCGCAACTTCGTGAGACCCGGTTTCAAAATAAAGTATAAAAAAATAGGGCCGGGGATGTAGCATGGAGGTAGAACGCCCCTGGGTTCGATCCCTGGTACCGCAAAAAAAAAAAAAAAAGAGAAAAAAGAAAATGAAAAACAAAAACAGTAACAACAAAAACAAACCTTAAACTGGGTGGACTGTAGCATGCCTGTAATCCCAGTACATGGGAGGCTGAGATAGGAAGATCACGGGGTTTTTTTGTGTGTGTGTGTATGGTACTAGGGATTGAACCTGGGGGCATTCTACCTGAGTTACACCCCCAGCCATATTTTACTTATTTTGAAACCTCACAAAGTTGCTGAGACTGGCCATTAACCTGTGATCTTCCTGTCTCAGCCTCCCAAGTACTGGGATTACAAGCATGTGCTACCACACCTGGCTGAGGATCACAGGTTCTAGGCCAGCCTCAGCAATTTAGTGAGACCCTGTTTCAAAATAAAAAGAAAATAGGGTCGGGCGTGGTGGCGCACGCTTGTAATCCCAGTACTTTGGGAGGCGGAGACCGGAGGATCCGAGTTCGCGGCCAACCTCATCGCGCATGCGCGTGATTTCTCTCTCCTCTCTCCTCTCTCCTCTCTCTCTCTCTCTCTCTCTCTCCCTGTCCTTCTCTCTCTCTCTCTCCCTAGTGAGGCCCTCTGCAACTTCGTGAGACCCGTTTTCAAAAATAAAGCATAAAAAAATAGGGCCGGGGGCGTAGCGCGGAGGTAGAACGCCCCTGCGTTCAATCCCCGGTACCGCAAAAAAAAAAAAAAAGAAAATAGGGCTGAGGGTGTAGAATGCCCTGGGTTCAATTCCCAGTACCAAAATAAATAAATAAATAAATATCTTGGAGGTAGAATGCCCTTGGGTTCAATCTCCAGTTCCAAAATAACAAAAACAAACCAAATACAAGAGAGATTATTACCTTGGTAAATATGACTGTTCCCTTACCCAAATTAAACCAAGATTTAATCCCTCCTCTGCAGTCAGCTTCAATCCAGCAGTTGCTCAAGAAGTTAGTTCACCTCTCAGAATGACCTAAGAGCTCACTTCACAGCCATAAAGGACCCAAATCTTCAGGTTCATTTATAAAACACTTCACGTGGGCCCGGCCCTGTACCAAATAGCACAGCATCAAATTTAACCTCCCCGACAACCCTAAGAAGCATGGTTGTCCATCTTCTTCAGATGCAGAGACCAAGCCCAGAGAGGGCAAGGTCACAGAGCTGATAGTGATGAGAAAGGCTGAACCAGGTCTGTCCAACTACAAAGTTGACAGACCTTTTAGCTGTGCTTCTTACCAGGGTTGAAAACTTTGCTGGACAAATAGAGGCCACTATGCACCAGTCTGGCCTCTGGACAGGGACAACCACCCTGTCTAAAACAGCCCACTGCTACCACTCATCAGTCCTTCTGCTTCTAACATTTATCGCTATAGTGACATCCATTCATTTCACAGACTGACTGTGCTTCCTCAATAGTCCAGATATTGTGGACACAGAAATGAACTAGACAATGGCCCCTGCCCTTGGAGAGCTGACAGTATTTGTTAACTTGTTCCTATCTCCCCTACTGAAACAGGAGCTCCATGAGGCAGAAATCTGCGCGTTTCCAGCTCGAAGGGCAGCCTCTGTTACATGGGCACAACAGACAGCAATGTCTGCAGAAGGGTTCCATCCACAACACCCTCAGCAATAGCACAGGAAACAGGATGAACAATTCACCAATTGGACTTGGTCCCATGTGGAGTTCCTTATGGTGCAGTGTCTCAGTGCTATCCTACAAATGGTCATTATATAGACTTTTTTTAAAAGTCTATGAGACATTTCAGTTTTGTTTTTTTTTTTTTTTGGTACTGGGGATTGAACCCAGGGGCTTTCTACCTGAGCCACACCCCAAGTTCTATTTTTTTGCAGTACTGGGGATTGAACCCAGAGGCATTCTGAGGCTGGCCATGAACCTGGATCCTCCCGTCTCAGCCTCCCAAATACTGGGATTATAAGCGTGTGCCACCACATCCAGCTCTATTTTATTTTTTATTTTGCAACAGGGTCTAAGTTGCAAGAGCCTCACTAACTTGCTAAGGCTGACCACCAACCTGCGATCCTCCTGTCTCAGCCTCCCAAGTACTGGGATTACAAGCGTGCGCCACCATGCCCGGCTCTCAGTGTTTTTTAAATATTGCAACAAAGAGCAGTTTCGTCATCTTTACAAGTTCATTTTTCTGTGAAAAACACACAGGATAATATAGCCATACTATAGCAGGCAGTAAATGCATATGAGCAAAAAGGGCTTAAAATAAATTTTTATTTGCAAAATTAAAAAAATAACTAATCGGAATTGGGTTCCTTCTTCTTTCTTCTTGTCCCTTTTGAGTAAGCTGCAGACTCTGCTCCGTCTTTGCCGTGTTCAGTTCGTTGTGTCAACCACTCTCTCTCGAGCTGCTTTAGCAGGTCAGGAGTGAGCAGTCCTTGCTGCACCAGTCTGGAAGCAAGGGACAGATCCCCGGAGTCGGGGCTGGGAGGCTCGGCAGCTTTACTCCCTGCAGTTTTGGTGCCACGCATCCTTCTAGCTTGGCTCTTTAAGTTTCCTGACAAACGTGACTGGCTCCCTGATGACAAGCTCCCCAAATTCAACAGCTTATGTGACTCAGAAATTTTAATCAATTTGGTGATGTTGTGGACACCATCTTGGATAATGCCATCCAGTTGTTTCTGGAGGTCTCGAACAAGGTTAGCATCTGGAAACATATCCATGAATCGGTAGCTGGGAAAAGGACACAATACATTATAGCGACAGCTCTGGACGACTCTTAATGGTATACCTATGTTTTGACAATGATTAATTCCAAATGTTCCCTTTTTGCAAACTGTCCAGTGACTCTACTACTTCTGCACACTTGAAGAATATGTCGTTATGAGGGTGGGTTTGGCACACTATCTCAAGTAACTCTGATATGCTTTCCCAGCGGGGCATGCTCCTCCTTAGAGAAACCCTCTAGAGCAGGGCTTCTCAAATGTTAACGTACAAGTGAGTCGCCTGGGATCTTGCTAAAATGCAGAATCTGACTCAAAATCTAACGTGAACTTGAGATTCTTTACTTCAAAAATGCTCCCAGGTGCAGGGCGCAGTGGCACATTCCTCTAATCTCAGTACTGAGAAGGCTGAGACAGGAGGATCACAGGTTCGAAGCCAGCCTCAGCAATTCAGTGAGGCTTACCCAGGGTAATCTGCAAGACCACACACACACAAAAAAAAAACCTCCCAGGTAATACCAAGACTTTTGGTCCAAGTCCCATTGTTTGAGTAGCGAGGGTCTAGTGGATCTTTTCACTTGGTTATCTTAACAAGATCTTAAGAACTCCTAAAGGCTTTTTTTTTGGGATGGGTATAAACCAGGCTCAAATGCCTTTATGGAAAATTAATATAATTTAGAGTACCATGCAAATATGTGCCTAATTTGGAAGAGGAAAAAAAATTCCACAAAAAACCCCACAAATAAAACCTTTGATTTATTACTTAGAAAAATGAGAGCACATAAAGAAAAACATTTGGTACCTTAGCCATAGGTAAAGATCCAAGACATCATGGACAGCTTCAAGATCCATGAGGTCTTTGATGTTCTTCGGTGGAAGCAAAGGCCATTTGATGTATCGGCGTAACCATGCAGAGGTCAGGGGCTCATTCCTGCTATACTGCCTGGCAAACTGAGAGAATAAGAAGAAAAGAGTTTGGTAAAAGAATAAGAATTCCCTTAAGTCTATGATTAGAAAGGAAAAGGAAGCACAACAAAATGTTTACTGTTGTTGTGCTAATAGGCTGGTTTCTTTCCTCCTTAATACATTTCTATATTTTTAAAAACATATAATCCCCAGGGGCATTCATTCTACCTCTGAGCTACGCCCCAGCCCTTTTGTATTTTTTTATATTGAGACTGGATCTTGCTAAATTGCTGAGAGTCTCACTAAACTGCTGAGGCTGGCTTTGAACTTGTGATCATCTTGTCTCAGCTTCCTAAGTACTGGTACCACAGGCATGCACACTACTACTCCAGGCAAGATATCTATTTTTTTTTAAGGATGACTTACTTCTTTTTCCAAAGCTAGGGAAATAGTATGTGCATCAGAAGTTATACAAAGACCAACTTTCCAGGGCCTGAGTCTGTTAATTATTATTTATGAATATTTGACATTCTGAATCATGGGCAGATAGTTCCTGAAGATTCCTATTTCTACTTCATTATGTAACAGTCCCATAACCTCAAATATGAGCTTAATTTTCTCTACGTTGTCAGTGTTCTCTCTTAATATAATGAAACTATGAGGTGGCTTGGTGCAGAGCTGCTTGTATGCAGGCAAATGCAATGGAAAAGCTCTGCAAAGATACAAACAGATAACGGCAGTTATTATGAGACTGGAGATGGCAGCCGAAGTTCACATAGCCATAATGTATAGAGCATGGGACATAAAACAACTTCGGGAGCTCATAAAGCAACTTGTTTGGACATGCCAATCTTATAGAGCATGGGACAGAACCTCAGGAACTCAGCAAGCAACGTGTTTTGACATGCCAGCATATGGCCCAGACCAACACACCTGTGCTGCAATTGATAATGGACCCGTGGATCATAAATCTGTTTCCTGTGTCTAATGGACTTATGTCATCAATACATTTGTGGAAATGACAAGTGTCTGGTAAGTTTCGATAAGCCTGCCAAAGACAATTGACAGCACTTACAGAAACTTATAGGAACCCTATAAAAGAGCAGCTGTTTTGACACACAACGCGCTTAGCTATTGCTTCCACAACGACAAGACTACTGTGCGCACTACTGATCCAGCAACTTCGCTTTGGCCCTGCTCTTTGCTGACTGAGGACCAGTACAGCTCTTCAGCCTTCTCAGCACCTGGACCAACTTCAGAATCTCCTCTTCCATTCCTGGACCTGGTTCATTATTCCTTTCCCCCCTGCTTATTTGTAACTTGTCATTTGTCAAGCATTTGAAGTTCTTTAAGTTTTAGGACTTCTATATTGTTTAACATACTTGTCTAACCTAAATTGTTAGATTTGCTAGTGTGAAGTGTACTGTTTGATGCTCATTCATAGCTAATTGGCTTTTGACAAAGCAGCCACCCAGTATTCGAAACTAGCCTGCCAGGCATGGTGGCGTACGCTTGTAATCCCAGTACTTGGGAGGCTGAGACAGGAGGGTTCGCAGACAGCCTCAGCTACTTAGTGAGGCCCTCCGCAACTTAGTGAGACCCTGTTTCAAAATAAAGAATAAAAATAGGGTTGGGAGTGTAGCTCAGAGGTAGAAAAAAAAAAAAAGAAACTAGCTTAAGTCTTACTTATAGAATTTACTAAAAATTTCCCATGTGCTATAACCTTCGAATGTTGAATAAACTTTGTAACATTGTGGAAAGACACAAATTGTGTGTGATGTGACTTATTAGCCTTAGGACTTTGTGGCCCATTGCCTGCAACATATAATATTTTAATCTGTACCAAGAAAAAATATTTATGCATTATTTACATAACTTTAAAATGATCTTAAAAATAAATTTAGAAACAGATTTAGTTAAAATAGAGCTAGTGGAGCCGGGCGTGGTGGCACACGCTTGTAATCCCAGTACTTTGGGAGGCAGAGACCGGAGGATCCGGGTTCGCGGCCAGCCTCAGCTCTCTCTCTCTCTCTCTCCCTGTCTCTCCCTCCCTCCCTCTCTCTCTCTCTCTCTCTCTCTCCTTAGTGAGGCCCTCCGCAACTTCGTGAGACCCAGTTTCAAAATAAAGCATAAAAAATAGGGCTGGGGGCGTAGCGCGGAGGTAGAACGCCCCTGCATTCAATCCCCGGTACCGCAAAAAAAAAAAAAAATAGAGCTAGTGGTTGTGCTTGCCTGTAATCCCAATACTTGGGAAGCTGAGACAGGAGAATCACAAGTTCGAGGCTAGCCTCAGCAACTTAGTAAGACCCTCAGGAACTTAGTGTGACCCTGTTTCAAAATAAAAAATAAAAGAGGCTGGAGGTGTAGCTTAGAGGTAGAATTCCCCTGGTTTCAATTCCCAGCACCAAAATAAATAACTAAATAAAATAAAGAGCTACTATACAGAATACTAAGGTCTATGAGGAGATGGTAATATGAGTCTTTGGAGAAGAGAAGGCCTCTGGCTTCAGTGGGTAGGGGAGCACACCAGGAGAGGTAATGTGCAAGGACCCAGAACAGCTCAGTTCAGCTGTTTCCACTGCCCTTCTTGCCCCTCCCAACCCTGTGCTCCTCAGAAGTCAGAGATTTGCATCTCTATGGAAATGGGCTAAAAGAAAGGGGGCTGGAACCTTGGCACCATACTCAGGTAAGTCAGCAACCCCTGGCTCAGTGCCTTGCAGTTAAGAAAACTGAACCCTGTTGCCATGAAGAGCCCTAATCCCTCTCCCTTCCAAATAATATTACCCAGCACTAACAAGGAAAAAGCGTATCATCAGGCAAAGCACCCTCCTCAAAATATTCAGCTTCTTCACAGTGGCTATCATATATGCCCAAATATAAGGCAAGGGTTTCCACCTCCCTCAAAAATTATCTGTAAGAGATGGGGTACGTGGCACATGCCTGTATCCCAGCTACTTGGGAGGCTGAGGCAGGAGGATAGCAAGTTTGAGGCCAGCCTGGGCAACTTAGATGAGACCCTGTCTCAAAATAAGAAGTAAAAAAATGGGCCGGGGACATAGCTCAGTGTTAGAATGACCCTAGGTTCAATCCCCAGAAACAACAGCAACACACACACACACACACACTTAAAAAAAAAGTCACAGAGTTTTTTTTGTGTGTGTGGTACTGGGGATTGAATTTAGGGGCATTTTACCTCTGAGCTAGACCTCCAGTCCTTTTTTACTTTTTGGTTTGGAAACAGGGTCTCACTAGGTTGTTGAGAGTCTTGCTAAGTTGCTGAGGCTGTCCTCCAACCTATAATCCTCCTATTTCAACCTCCCAAGTACTGGGATCACATATGTGCACCACCATGCCTGGCTCCACTTAAGTTTTTACAAAGTCTCTCCTATTACAGGGTATTCTTCCAAGTATTTTATTCTGAATAACAAAGAACTGAAACAAATCACATTAGGACACAGCTTACCTGTAACAAGGAGGAGCAGACGAAAGGCTGTTTCTTGTTGATAGGAGCTGTGCAGAACACATACCTCACTCGCAGGCTTAATGGGATATGCTGGATCAACTCTGCAGAAAATTTAAAATCATCCATATTGCAGACAAAATACTGCCCATCAACTTGTGAAAAGTCTACAAAAATATCCTGAGGGGGAAAAGATATATGAAATTATTGGACTGCCTCATCGGGCAGGAATAAATTACTCAAGTCTACAAAAGACAGTATCTTTACTCCACAACAGACTTTCAGAAAAGCCCAATTTATTCACTTCCTCCTAAAGCTAAGAGATTTCCCCCACAACCTTCCCAACCTAAAGTAGTCAGAGAGAAAATTCCTCAGGACGATATTCCCAGAGGATTTTGAAAGAAAGTTTTCATCTGCAAGATAAATATCACAGATAGCAACATTACAAAATCACACTATCCAACCATGCCCACCAGGTGAACCAGAAATTGTCTGGCATATCAACATTTGTAGAAGAGACTTAAAAGTGAGTTTCCACTTACAATGAGATTAGAAAGCGTTGTATCAGGGAGATGGTAGGCAAACATTTCAATCTGTTCAGCAGTTGGATGAAGACCGGCTGCCTTTAGTAAAAGAAACAATGAGTTGATCTATTCTTAAAAGGACACATTTTCTAGCCAGGAATGGTGGCCCACGCTTGTAATTCCAGTACTTGGGAGGGTGAGACAGGAGGATCACAGGTTTGAGGACAGCCTCACCGAGTAGTGAGACTCTCATCAACCTAGCAAGAACCTGTTTCAAAATAAAAATAAAATAGGGATGGGGGTGTAGCTCGGAGGTAGAATCCCCTGGGTTCAATCCCCAGTAACAAAAAGAAAAAAAAGGACACATTTTCTTAAGTTATTTCAAAATAAAGTCCTACATTCAGGCTAAGCTCTCACCAAATGAATAAAACAGAAAAAGATACCATCATTTTGCCATTTATTACCAACTAGAACAGCTGATGAGCCGAGTGTGGTGGAGCACACCTGTAATCCCAGTACTTGGGAGGCTGAGATAGGAGGATTGCAGGTTCAAGGATGGCCTCAGCAATTTTGCAAGGCTCTCAGCAACTTATCAAGACCCTATTTCCAAATAAAAAAATAAAAGAGGGCTGGGGGTGCAGCTCAGAGATAGAATGCCCCTGAGTTCAACCCCCCGTTAAGACTACCCAAAAAAAAGAAAAGCAAATGAGATGATTTAGTAAAATGACAGATTATGCTAAGTAAATAATCTTTTGCTTATATTTTAGTCAGATTTCTTTTTTTTTTTTGGCGGTACTGGGGATTGAACCCAGGGGCATTCTACTTCCGCGCTACACCCCCAGCCCTATTTTTTTTATACTTTATTTTGAAACCGGGTCTCATGAAGTTGTGGAGGGCCTCACTAGGTAGAGAGAGAGAAAGAGAGAGAGAGCGAGCTGAGGCTGGCCGCAAACCCGGATCCTCCGGTCTCCACCTCCCAAAGTACTGGGATTACAAGCGTGCACCACCATGCCCCACACAGTTATTTCTTTAACTGTATATTGCAGTGTTGAGAAATGCCCACAGGTAGCCAGGTATGTTGGCGCACACTTGTAATCCCAGTACTTGGGAGGCTGAGACAAGAGGATCACAGGTTCGAGAACAGCCTCAGCAACTTAGTGAGACCCTGTTTCCAAATAAAAAATAAAATAGGTCTGAGGATGTAGCCCAGAAGTAGAAAGCCCCTGGGTTCCATCCCCAGTACCACAAAAAAAAAAAAAGAAAAGAAAAAAGGGATATTGAGGTGTATAATTCTCAACTGCACTGGGAGCCTCCCACAAACCTAACCACACTCTTAATGAGCCATGTAAAAGAACTTTCCAGCCGGACGTGGTGGCGCATGCTTCTAATCCCAATACTTGGGAGGCGGAGACCGGAGGATCTGGGTTCGAGGCCAGCCTCAGCTACTTAGTGAGACCCTCCACAACTTCGTGAGAGCCGGTTTCAAAATAAAGGATAAAAAATAGGGCCGGGGGTGTAGCTCGGAGGTAGAATGCCTCTGGGTTCAATCCCTGGTACCACAAAAAAAAAAAAAAACTTTCCAGGCAAATTTAAATTTACACTGTTTTAAAAATTATTTTAAAACATGCATACTTCTGATTCAATAACTATATTAACCAAAATTTATTTATTTATTTATTTATATTTTGTGGTATTGGGGATAGAACCCATGGGCATTCTGCCTGAGCTACATCCCCAGTCCTATCTTATTTATCTTTTTTTTGTGGTACTAGGGATTGAACCCAGAGGCATTCTACCTCCAAGCTACCCCACCAGCCCAATTTTAGTTCTTATTTGGAAACAAGGTCTTACTAGGCTGCTGAGAGCCTCGTTAAGTTGCCAAGGCTTTGAACCTGTGATCCTCCTGTCTCAGCCTCCCAAGTACTGGGATTATAGGCGTGCGCCACCGCGCGCAGCTCATATTTTATTTTTTATTTTGAAACAGGGTCTCACTAAGCTGCTGAGGACCTTGCTAAGTTGCTGAGGCTGGCCATGAACCTGTGATCCTGCTATCTCAGCCTCCCAAGTACTGGGACCACAGGTATGAGCCACCACACCCAACATTAACCAAAATTGAACACTGTCCTTACTAGCTTGAAGTTGTATTGCTCAGTGCTGTTTTTGCCCCACACCTACAGGTTTCTTCTATATTCAAAGTTCTGGCAATTTTTTAGTCCACTGACATAGCTCTACGTGCCTACCTGAATACTGTGCCCAGCTATCCCGCCTGCTGCTAGATTTCTCGGAAGAATACAGGAAGTCAGGTCAACTAAACTTGCTCAGTATGGCTCCTTCAATTGCACACCATTCTCTGATTAAGGGGTCTCTCTGCCTTTCCAGAACAAAGGAGGGCTTTCTTGATATGGTTTTCATGGCAATGGATTTTCTTTTGCTTATTTCTGCTTCCAGATGTCTGAGGCAAGATTATGGATGGTGGTGGGGGAGGAATGACTGTCCTCCCTGCACCTTACCTTTATAGGATCCACAGGCCTGTTCAAAATTTCCTTTAATAAACTGAGGTCTTCGCGATTCATCGTTGTAACCTCTCCTTCTTTATACTGTGAGCTGAATCTACCAGCTCTGCCAGCAATCTGCAGGGCTTGCGAGGTGGTGATTGGTTCTATTTCCTTCTCTCCCTTTTCATTGATGGTGGGCTTTATGAGGGAGTAAAAAATGATTCTCCTTATGCTCCTGAAATAGAAACAAAAGTGATCTCAGAGACTGCATAAACAACTCTCTGTCACTTGGGTCATCACAGAAACGCTCACTCCAATTCTAATGCAGGCCCACTCGCCATCCTACGACCATTTAAAAAGAAGGAAGCTGGGTGCAGTGGCACATGGCCTATAATCTCAGCTACTCGGGAGGCCAAGACAGGAGGTTCAGGCAGGAGGATCGCAAGTTCAATCTCCTGTAGTACAAAAGATAATAATGATACTAAGAAATAAAAATAAACAAGGAAAAGAGGTTTGTTGGTAATTGTTTTTCTTCCTTTCAAGTAATATATCTTAACAATTATATATTTACTAAAAATCATCAAACTGTAAGTATGCTTACAATGGGTGAATTGTATGGTATATAAATTATACACCAATAACGCTACAGAAAATGACTATTTTACAAGTAATCTCCAAAAAGTATTCTCATACTGCTTTAAAAAGTTATCTGCTCCAGGTACAGTGGCATGCACCTGAAATCCCATCTACTTGGGTAGCTGAGGCAGGAGGATCGCTTGAGCCCAGGAGTTCAAGGCCAGTCTGAGCAACATAGCATGACATTGTCTCAAAAAACAAAAACAAACAAAAAAAGCTGCTGTTAAGAGCTGTTAATACTTCTTTGATTCATAAACGTATAGAAGCCTTCCTTACCTGGGGGGGGATACGTCAGTTTAACATTGTTATCACTGTTATCAGAGATAATAGTCAGTGCCACAAGCATGATAGGCACTTACTTGGACACCTGCTAAGAAACTCAAAGTGAGGTAATGGCAGGTTTGTAGTAGCAGTGGGCAGCACTCAAAAGTCCTAGTGCAGCCAGGCATGGTGGCCTATGTCTATAATCCTAGTGCTTGGGAGGCTGAGTTAGGAGGATTGCAGGTTCAAGGCCAGTCTTGGCAACTTACCAAGAACCTGCTTCAAAACAAAAAATAAGCCAGGCGTGGTGGCGCACACTTATAATCCCAGTACTTTGGGAGGCACAGACCGGAGGATCCGGGTTCGCAGCCAGCCTCAGCTCTCTCTCTCTCTACTTAGTGAGGCCCTCTGCAACTTCGTGAGACCCGGTTTCAAAATAAAGTATAAAAAAAAAAACATAGGGCCGGGGGTGTAGCGCAGAGGTAGAACGCCCTGGGTTCAATCCCTGGTACCGCAAAAAAAAAAAAAAAAAAAGACGGGCATGGTGGTGCACACCTGTAATCCCAGTACTTGGGAGGCTGAGACAGGAGGATTACAGGTTCGAAGCCAGCCTCAGCAATTTAGTGAGGCTTTCAGAAACCTAGTGAGACCATTTCCAAGTAAGAAATAAAAAAACCGGTCTGGGGATATAGCTTGGAGGTAGAATAACTCTGGGTTCAATCCCCAGTACCAAAAATAATTAAGTAAGTAAGTAAGTAAGTAAGTAAATAAATAAATAAATAAATAGGGCTGGGGGAATGGCTCAGAGAAAGAATACCCCCGGGTTCAATCACTAGCACCAAAAAAAAAGTCCTAGTGCTATATGATATATATATTGTTTTATTCCTTCAACAGATGTAAAAAAGATAAAGCTGAGCCGGGCGTGGTGGCTCACACTTGTAATCCCAGTACTTGGGAGGCTGAGACAGGAGGACCGCAGGTTGGTGGCCAGCCTCAGCTACTTAGTGAGGCCCTCTGCAACTTAGTGAAACCCTGTTTCAAAATAAAGAACAAATAGGGCTGGGGGTGTAGCCCAGAGGTAGAATGCCCCTGGGTTCCCTGGTACCGCAAAAAAAAAAAAAGAAAGATGAAGCTCAAATCTATATTACAACTCCCATTCTCCTAAAGCCAAATGTTTGATCATTAATGCTGATAAGAAAGTTGAAAAACAAAAAACTGTCATATCCACCATACTTATTAAAAACAAATTACTTACAAATTAAGTCCCATGCCAATTGCATCTGTAGCAACCAGGATTTTGCAGGGATCACTGGGATCATTAAACTTTTTTGCTTGAGCAAGTTTGGTCCCTACAATAGGAGCAGGTGATGTTGAATGAGCGCTATCAGTCTTTTACTATATCATGCCATACGCATATCTTGGAAACTCCCCCCCACCCCGCTCTTTCCATTTTTATGGATAAAACTTTCATTGTTTCAAACTTTATTTCTTTACACCCTCAAAGAGTCACTTGCCCTCTACTTCCATTCCTTTAAATACCCCTCATATAGCAACATAGTTTCCTACCACACTAGTCCTCAGAAATGAGGATACTTATTAGATTTCAGGACTACAACTCGAAGGGTACTACCAGGTCAGTATTTTAATGTCATTTCATAAGAAAATCACAAACTTAACATTTAACACATAATCTATATCAGCAAATAACAAGAGCTATAAGTACTTCTATTTCCAACCAGGTTAACAAGAGAACTTTACTTATTTTATATGATCTATAACAGATTACCAATACATCAAGCAGCTTAATTCAATATTTTTTTCACTATGTCTTCTATACGTATCTCAACATAAATGGCAAAAAAAGATTTCATATCCTGTCACAATGGAAGTCAATAATTACCAGGTGGGAGACTGCCATATATAACAGCTGATTCCAATCCCCGAATTTCAATCTGTCGACTCACAGAATAAATATCATTCTTGCTAAAACAGACGATGCAGTCCCCAGGCTGAAGATTATCTAAAGATTCTAGTGCACGATCCAGCACAGAAATGGGGGTAAGCCTCTTATAATTTCGAACCTACAATAAAGACATGTGATGGTAAAATACCAAACCCAAGTCAACTTTTTGTGACTAATAACTGAAAAGCTTGCAATCAACAGGAGCTAAAAACTTATAAGTACCAACAGTTTTCAAGGGAAACACAGAAAAAAAACATTTATTTTGATATTATAAGTGTTTCCATTGGTTCTCACTGGCCTTTCTTTCTTTCTTTCTTTCTTTCTTTCTTTCTTTCTTTCTTTTTTTTTGTGGTACCAGGGATTGAACCCAGGGGCATTCTACCTCCGAGCTACACCCTATTTTTAAATTTTTATTTTGAAACAGGGTCTTGCTAGGTTGATGAAAATCTCACTACTTGCCGAGGCTGTCCTCAAACCTCAGATCCTCTTGTCTCAGCCTCCCAAATACTAGGATTACAGGCATGCGCCACCATGCCCGGGTTTCACTGGCATTTCTAAATTAATAAAATATCATACAGTGCTCCATACATTTCCAAAGCAGTTTCATGTATATTGATTTTCATGGCAATGTAGCAACTTCAGAAGGGTTATTAACCATTACTTCCATTTTATGAATGAGTTAAAGAGAGCCCCAAAAAAGACTAGGTCAGAAGGTCTTTTCAGTTCTAGCTTCCATGATTTGCCTCCAAATACTAAGCAAAAACAGCAAAGTCCAGAATGGAATCCAGAATTTCTTCCACCACATTCCACTATCTCTCACTGAAAACTGAGCACAAAACTAAAACAATGGGCAACCACAAATATTTCTTCTTATTATTCTTATAGAACCCTGGTAAAGAAAAAGAAAAGCAGGACTTAAAAGAAACCAGTTACTTCCTACTCTAGGAATCTGCAAAAGGGATACTAATGGTATCTGACAATTAGATAAATACTGAAGACCCCAATATGTGACATACAAGACATTTTGTGGGTTTTGGGGTCTCAAATTCAATACTCTTGACTGACTTAATTCAAAACCGATTTGCTCAAGTGCCAAAGGATTTTATGAAGAAAAAGAATCTCCTAGGCTGGGGATGTAGCTCAGTGGTACAGTAATTGCCCAGCATCTGCAAGGCCCTGGGTTCAATCCCCAGCACTGCAAAACACAAACAAACAAAGAAACAAAACAAAAACAACAACAAAAAAAACAAATCTCTCAGAATCTATAATCTTGAAAGCCTTAGGGTATGATGGCAATTCCATGAGAACTCCACATTATGAGGTATACAAGCTGGTCAACCACAAGAAAATTAAACTTTCTTTTATAGTTAAGCTCTGATTTGGCACTACCTAGGGCCTATGAAGCCACTGTGTGGATACTCTGTGGTAGATGATGCACCACTTTAGAATGAGCATATAATCAAGTACCTCCACTTCCTCCCCAGTTGTGTATAGAAGCTCAGTGACCAGGTCAATAGCAGCAGATTCTCCACACAAATGCACTTCTTCAGCACACAGTCCTGCAAATGCACAATGGGATTTTTAAAAATTTATTTTAAATACAAAATTAAATATGTAACACAGAAAAATACTTTACACTTATTTGCTTATTGTTTTACAATGTTACCAAGTGTTTTCCATAATATTGTCTCTTTGATGCAAACCTCAAAACAATGACGGCCTTCTAATCGTCATGGGGCAAAGATCAACCCCCCTTTTATAAATCTCAGGGTTCTTAAGTTGCTCTGGCCAAGGTTTCGAGTCTATTTTAGGGTGAAGCCAGCCAGGTCTAGAACCTGGCATTTTGATGCTTAGTGCTGAACATTAGTCCGATACTTAAGTTTTTTCAAATTAGGCTGTATGGAATCACTGAGGTAGCTCAAAGGTTGGGAGCTAGAGGGAAAAAGTAACTCTATGGCTCTTTAAACCTGAGCAGATTTCCTTTCATCTATTTTATAACAAGCTTCAGTGCAAACTTTATTTGAAGAAAGAGTTCAATTATTCGTTTTTAAATTTAAAAACAAAGCCAGGTGTGATGGCACATGCTTGTAACCCCAGCACTTGGGAGGCTGAGACAGGAGGATTGCAGGTTCAAAGCCAGCCTCAGCAACTTAGTGAAGATGTCAGCAACTTAGCAAGACCCTGTTTCCAAATAAGAAAAAAATAAAATAAAATAGGGCTGGGGTGTAGCCCAGAGGTAGAAGGCCCCTAGGTTCCATCCCTAGTACCACCAAAAAAATAAATAAATAAATAAATTTATTCTACAGTACTTGGGAGGCTGAGAAAGGAGAATCACAGGTTTGAGGCCAGCCAGCCTCAGCAACTTAGTGAGACCCTGTTTCAAAATTTAAAAATTTAAAAAAGGGGTGGAGCTGTAGCTCAGAGGTAGAATGCCTCTGAGTTCAATTCTCAGTACCAAGAAAAGAAAAATTACCTCAATATCAAACATCTATGTCCACAGAACTCAAAAATTCCACTTCTAGGGAGAACCTATCTTCTTTTTTTTTTTTTTGCAGTACCGGGGATTGAA
>PVJS01044800.1:0-16506 GCA_004027185.1 Glis glis
TTTCTCTCTCTTTCTCTCTCTCTCTCTCTCTCTCTCTCTCTACTTAGTGAGGCCCTCCGCAACTTCGTGAGACCCGGTTTCAAAATAAAGTATAAAAAATAGGGCGGGGGCATAGCGCGGAGGTAGAACGCCCCTGCGTTCAATCCCTGGTACCGCAAAAAAAAAAATAAATAAATAAATAAAAAAAAATAAAGAATAAAAAATAGGGCTGGGGGTGTAGCCCGGAGGTAGAATGCCCCTGGGTTCAATCCCCAGTACTGGAAAAAAAGCTGGGAACACCTTAACTGTCTAACAATAAGAAATTAATTATGGTTTGCTTATTCAATGGAAGATGGTACCACTATTACAAATGATGCTACAGATTAATATTTACAGATCTGGAAAGACATTCAGTGTAGGGATATATGAAAAAAGCAAGTTACAGAACAATTTATAAGCCGGGCGTGGTGGCGCACGCTTGTAATCCCAGTACTTTGGGAGGCAGAGACCGGAGGATCCGGGTTCGCGGCCAGCCTCAGCTCGCTCGCTCTCTCTCTCTCTCTCTCTCTCTCTCTCGCTCTCCTTAGTGAGGCCCTCCGCAACTTCGTGAGACCCGGTTTCAAAATAAAGTATAAAAAAAAATAGGGCCGGGGGCGTAGCGCGGAGGTAGAACGCCCCTGCGTTCAATCCTCCATACCGCAAAAAAAAAAAGAACAATTTATAATATGGTTCTGTTGTCATGTGCCACAACGCTCAGCCTGTTTTCATTTTTAAAAACGAGAGATGCATGTCAAAAAATATAAATTGTTCTACATTTATCTTATATAATTAGAAAAGAAAAAGGAGCAAACAGAATCCTCTACTGTTAAGCAATGATCAATAGGTCATTTTAATGCCTCTTTTAAAAACGATAGTTTCAGAATACACAAAGATTCCATATGATATACTTGGTCTTAACAGCTACATGACAAGATAAAAGCACTAAAGCTTAAGCAAGGAAAGAACCATATAATATTATATTTAATCAGAAAAAAATTAGTCTTCTTTCACATGGTTTAATGTCTCTAGGGGCAAAAGAGACAAACAGAAATAAAAATAAGCAGCATTAGCTTCTTTAAGCCATGCCATAACTAGGCAGTAAAGACTTCTCAGTCTACTCATAATTTCCACTGGGGAAAATGACAATTATAATTATATAAACATAATAATACAAAGAAAATTAACTGAATGGTCTGAAAGAAGAGAGATAAAAAGTAGCTTTTCCTACAAATTTCAGAATATACAGAGTTATTAAAAAGAACCCAACCCAACACAGCTAAGTTTAAGGAACATACTGCACTGGAAATTAATGGAAATAATCTATTTCAACACTTAACAGCAAATAAAATGACAGTATATGATTATTACCTCTATACTAAAATAACCTCTGTCCACATAATCACCAAGAAAAAGGTATCGTGTATTAGCAGGTGATCCTCCTACTTCAAAAAGTTTCATCAGATCAAAAAATTGGCCATGGATGTCACCACACACTGAAACAAGAAGATTATTTAGATGTGAAAAAAAGCTCTGAAATAACAAATATTAATTAAATTCTAATTTCTTTTACAGAGTAGATAGTGTAAATCCTATCAAGAATTCTCTGAGAAGGAAGTGGTCTATGAAGAGTCATGATAGGTATGATGTATAACCAAGTGTTCATGTGCTCAAGATCTAGAACAAGATGTAACAAAAATAACGAAATTTGTGGTCAGTGACACATTTTCATCAGAAGTTATAAAGTGCCTCTTTAGGAAGCCAAGGGTGTGTTTAAGTCATCCAATGACAAGATTATAATGGTGGCAGTAAAATCTCCATTCTAACTCAATACTTTCTGATAACCTTTAAATGACCACCTTCCTTTGACATGACATCAAGGTATTTGCTCCCTAACAATTGAAAGCAAAATATCTGTTGAATCAAACAAGTATGGCCAATACAACTGATGGAACCTTCCCAAAAGCATATTATATTAACATCTGTACTCAGGTTATTTAGGATCATATTATTCACTGAAGACAAGCAAAAACTTTACAAAGTACAGAAAATAATTTGCAAACTCAAGATATTGTCCATGTGATATTCATTTAATATATAATATGTTCGAAAAGGAAACCATTTTAAATACAGGTAAATAAAAACAATATCTAAAACATAAATAAGCTTACCTGTAATTGGGGCTTCTACTTCTATCATGGTTTTCTCTCTCCGAAGGATGGCAGCACCCTCATTGATAATTCTAAGTGCAATTTCTTCATCTACCCGACCTTCTTTTACTAGATGGTTCTTCAGAACATCAACCCTGGGTATCCCATCCATATCAAATACTTCTTCAGACGTCAACCGATGTGTTGGGGGAAAAGGGACAGCTGCAATGTTTTTAAATTGATACAAAATAAATGACTACCATATATTAACATAAAAACTAGTCATTGGACCTAGATTAACAGTAAAAACTGAAAAGCAGAGGTTTTGGTTTCTTCATTTATCAGGTAAAAGTGTTAATTTTTTTTTAAAGTTTTCTTTCCCGGGGGCGGTGACACATACCTGTAATCCCATAGAAAGGAGGATCGCAGGTTCAAGGCCAGCCTCAGCAACCTAGCAAGACCCTCAGCAACTTAGCAAGACCGTTTCAAAAAATAAATAAAAAAGGATGGGAGTGTAGCTTGGAAGTAGAAGTAGAATACCCCTACGTTCAGTCCCCAGTGCCAAAAAAAAAAAAAATTAATATTCTCCCACACCCTGGTGGGGTGGGCTGACACGCAGGGCAGAGGCAAGTGTGGGACCATAACCCAGGGGTGCATATTTAAAAAAAATTAATACTCTCAATCACTAGCTTGTTTTCACAACTCATAAGGCATTTTAAAGCATTTCCACCTAGTTTTCAGGCTGTTTTTGGTTTTGGTACTGGGGATTTAACACAGGGGTGTTTCATTTCTGTGCTATACCCTCAACCCTATCTATCTATCTATCTATCTACCCATCTATCATCTATCTATATCTATTTATTTTGTGGTATTGGGGATTGAACCTAGAGGCATTGTACCTCCAACCTACATCACCAGCCCAATTTTATTTATTTATTTATTTTTTGCAGAACTGGGGATTGAACCCAGGGGCATTCTACCTCTGAGCTACACCCCCAGTCCTCTTTTTTATTCTTTATTTTGAAACAGGGTCTCTCTAGATTGCGGAGGGCCTAAGTAGCTGAGGCTGGCCGCGAACCCGGATCCTCCGGTCTCAGTCTCCCAAGTACTGGGATTACAAGTGTGCGCCACCATGCCCAGCTCCAATTTTATTACTTATTTGTAAACAAGGTCTCGCTAGGTTGCCGAGAGCCTCACTATGTTGCCAAGGCTGGCTTCAAACCTGCAATCCTCCTGACTCAGCCTCCCAAGTACTGATATTATAGGCATGCACCACTGCACCCAGCTCAACCCTTTTTATTTTGAAACAGGGTCTTGCTAAGTTGCTGGGGCTGGCATCAAATCTACAAGCCTCCCAAGTACTAGGATTACAGTTGTGTGCCACCACACCTGGCCAGTTTTCAGGCTTTTAAAAGGTTTTTCTTTTTAATTCATCAATCATTCAGCCAATTATTACTCTTTTTTTTTTTCTTTGCGGTACTGGGGATTGAACCCAGGGACATTCTACCTCTGAACTACACCCCTAGCCCTATTTTTTTTTTTGCGGTACCGGGGATTGAACCCAGGGGCGTTCTACCTCCGCACTACACCCCCAGCCCTTTATTTTGAAACCGGATCTCACGAAGTTGCGGAGGGCCTCACTAAGCAGCTGAGGCTGGCCGCGAACCCGGATCCTCCGGTCTCTGCCTCCTAAGTACTGGGATTACAAGCGTGCGCCACCATGACCGGCTCATTCAGTCAATTATTACTGCTTTTCCAGGGTTGGTTTCTTTCTTTCTTTTTTTTATTTCCTACATGTATTTTTTTTTACAGACTAAGTGTCAAACTATTTTTCCTATACTTAATATCTATGATAGGGAAAAACCAGGACATAAATATATGTAAATTTAATATAAATAAGTCAGGCATGGTAGCACACACCTGTAATCCCAGTACTTGGGAAACTAAAAGAGGCAGGTCACAGGTTCAAGGCCACTGTGAGATAAATTAGCAAGACCTTGTTTCAAAATAAAAAGAGAAATAGTCCATACACCTATTTTTAAAACAATTTGGCCGGACGTGGTGGCGCAAGCTTGTAATCCCAGTACTTGGGAGGCTAAGACAGGAGGATTGCAGGTTCGAGGCCAGCCCCAGCAACTTAGTGAGGCCCTCCAAAACTTAGTAAGACCCTGTTTCAAAATAAAGAATAAAAAATTAAAAACAAACAAAAAACTTGAACTGTGTTGCCCCCCCTTTTTGTGGGTACCGAGGATTGAACCCAGAGGCATTCTACACCAGCCCTATTTTTTATTCTTCATTTTGTTTTTTTTGCGGTACTGGGGATTGAACTCAGGGGCATTCTACCTGAGCTCCACACCCAGTCCTGTTTTTTATTCTTTATTTTGAAACAGGGTCTCACTAAGTTGCGGAGGGCCTCACTAGGTAGCTGAGGCTGGCCGAGAACCTGCGATCCTCCTGTCTCAGCCTCCCAAGTACTGGGATTACAAGCGCCACCATGCCCGGCTTGTGTTGCCCTTTTATCCTGCTACGCTACCTACCAGGCAAAACCCCCAAATCTTGAATATATTAGCTTTATAAACTATGGTGCTCAGTATAAAATTATCAAAATCTAGCCGGGCATGGTGGCGCACACTTGTAATCCCAGTACATGGGAGGCTGAGACACAAGGATCACAGGTTCTCAGCCAACCTCAGCAACTTAGTGAGGTCCTCTACAATTTAGTTTCCAAATAAGAAATAAAATCGGAGCCGGGCGTGGTGGCGCACGCTTGTAATCCCAGTACTTTGGGAGGCTGAGACTGGAGGATCCGGGTTCGCGGCCAGTCTCAGCTACTTAGTGAGGCCCTCCGCAACTTAGTGAGACCCGGTTTCAAAATAAAGCATTAAAAAATAGGGCGGGGGGTGTAGGTCGGAGGTAGAACGCCCCTGGGTTCAATCCCTGGTACCACAAAAAAAAGAAAAAAAGAATTAAAATCGGGCTGAGGATTTAGCTCAGAGGTAGAATGCCTCTGTGTTCAATCCCCAGTGCCACCAAAGAAAAAAAAAGTTAAAATCTCCCAGTGATACTACACATTCATGGTCTTAAATTTAGCCAGTTGGTGGCACTTCTTAGTAATTCTCATTTATCTGGCTTGTACTGTGTCCCCCTACCTTGTAATTCTCTTTTCGTGGATTCTTGAAATTACTCACCTGATTTTACTTTTACTTTTCTAATCATACCCAACTGGCCTTTTTCATGAATTTCTACTATTTCTCTTGAGCCTTAAATGTCATTGTGTAGCCTATGGTTCTGTCTTTGGCCATCCTCCTCTCATACTACTCTGAAATAATGATTTTTTTATTACCATAATAGCTTCAAGTAGCATCTATATTTTGAGGACTCCCAAAGAGATAGCTTTAGTACAGATCCATATCAAACTACCAAATTTCTCCACTTTAGCTGGGTGTAGTGGTGCATACCCATGATCCCAGTACTTGGGAGGCTGTGACAGAAGAACTGCAGGTTCGAGGCTAGCCTCAGCAACTTCGCAAACTGTTGCAAAATAAAAAATAAAATAAGACGGGTGTGGTGGCGCACGCTTGTAATCCTAGTACTTGGGAGGCTGAGACCAGAGGATCCGGGTTCGCAGCCAGCCTCAGCTACTTAGTGAGGCCCTCCGCAACATAGTGAGACTTGGTTTCAAAATAAAGAATAGCTGGGCGTGGTGGCACACGCTTGTAATCCCAGTACTTTGGGAGGCGGAGACCGGAGGATCCAGGTTGCGGCCAGCCTCAGCGCCCCCCCACCGCACCCCCCTACGCCGCCCCGTCTCTCTCTCTACCTAGTGAGGCCCTCCGCAACTTCAGGAGACCCGGTTTCAAAATGAGGTATAAAAAAATAGGGCCGGGGGTGTAGCGCAGAGGTAGAACGCCCCTGGGTTCAATCCCCGGTACTGCAAAAAAAAAAAAAAAAAAGAATAAAAAATAAGGCTGAGGGTGTAGCCCGGAGGTAGAATGCCCCTGGGTTCAATCCCTAGTACCGCCCCCCCAAAAATAAATAAATAAATGAATAAAACAGGGCTGTGGGTGTGGCTTATAGGTAGAACACCCCTAAGTTCAATCCCCAGTACCTCCCCACACACAAAAAATTTCTCCACTTGGATATTCCATATATACTGTAAACTTAATATATCTAAAAGTGAACACATTGTCTTTACCTCTAAACTATACTACCAAAACAGTTACCCAATGAATCTGGGAATTATCCTTACTCTACATAGCCAATTGGACCTAAATAATTATCTGATTTGTTTCTGTTCCTTTGGTCATCAGAGATAGTGAATAAGGACTTTTCCCCCCATAATTACTACAATGTTTTCAATTTTGCCCTCCGCAACTTCGTGAGACCCAGTTTCAAAATAAAGTATAAAAAAATAGGGCCAGGGGTGTAGCGCAGAGGTAGAACGCCCCTGGGTTCAATCCCCGGTACCGCAATAAATAAATAAATAAATAAATAAATAAATAAATAAAAATAAAAAATGAGAGCCAGGCAAATGGTGCATGCCTGTAATCTCAGAACTTGGGAGACTGAGACAGGAGGACCGCAAGTTCACGGAGAACCTCAGCAAGTAGTGAGACTCTCATCAACCTAGCAAGACTGTTTCAAAATAAAAATAAAATAGGGCTGGGGGTAGAATATCCACAGGTTCAATCCCCAGTACCACCAATAAATAAATAAATAAAATGTTTACTGAATGATGCATTAGAATTTCTAAAATACTTATATAGAGTGGCACTAACTTATATAGCAATAACATATATATATATGCACTAACTTATATAGCAATAACATATATATATATATATTTTTTTTTTTAATACTGGGGATTGAACTCAGAGGCATTCTACCTCCGAGCTACACTCCCAGCCCTATTTTTTTATACTTTATTTTGAAACCGGGTCTCACGAAGTTGCAGAGGGCCTCACTAAGTAGCTGAGACTTGCCGCGAACCCGGATCCTCCGGTCTCCGCCTCCCAAGTACTGGGATTACAAGCATGCACCACCACGCCCGGCTTATTTTTAAACAGTGTCTCCCTATATTGATGAGAGTCTCACTACTTGCTGAGGCTGTCCTCGAACGTGTGATCCTCCTGTCTCAGCCTCCCAAGTACTGGGAATACAAGCATGCGCCACCACGCCCGGCTGTAATAATATATTTATAGTGCTTTATTTTTAGTTTGCAAAGTATTTTCACATACAGAATCCCACATGATTCTCAGAGACTCCCTGTAAGTGTGGTTGGACAGGTTTTATCTCCATTTCACAACTGATAGAATAGGTTCAAAGATGTTACCTTGCTTCCTGAGGTGTTTTGACTAGTAAGAAATAGGGCCATGGCTGAAACTGAAGTCTGAATGCAGCTCTAGTATTGTATTTAAACGAACACAATGACAATTCTGTTTTGACTAAACGGGTCATCAAAAGGCTCCTCATAAGCCTGATATAGAACAGACTGGCCACATGCTGTTATGATTCAATAAATCCAGCCAGGTGTGGTAATGCATGCCTGTAATCCCAGTATTTGAGAGGCTATGACAGGAGGATGGCAGGTTGAAGGGCAGCTTCAGTACCGTATGGAGACTCATAGCACCCTAGTGAGACCCTGTTTCAAAACAAAAAATGAAATAAGGCGGGAGTGTAGCTGGAGGTAGAATGCCCTGGGTTCAATACCTGGTAGCAAAAAATATATTTTTTTTTCAATAAATCTAACAGTACTCTTTTCAAAATTTCAAGTTATTTCCTAAATCCCCTTTATTTATTTTCTTGTGGTACTAGGGATTGAACTGAGGGGCATTCTACCTCTGAGCTACACACCCAGCCCTATTTTTTTTTCTTTGCAGTACTAGGGATTGAACCCAGGGGCATTTTACCTACGAGCTACACTCCCAGCCCTATTTTTTTTTTTTTTTTGCAGTACTGGGGATTGAACCCAGGGGCATTTTACTTACGAGCTACACCCCCAACCCTATTTTTTATTCTTTTTTTTGCGGTGCCGGGGATAGAACCCAGGGGTGTTCTACCTCCGAACTACACCCCCGGCCCTATTTTTTATACTTTATTTTGAAACCGGGTCTCACGAAGTTGCAGAGGGCCTCACTAAGTAGCTGAGGCTGGCCGCGAACCCAGATCCTCCAGTCTCCACCTCCCAAGTACTGGGATTACAAGCGTGCGCCACCACGCCCGGCTTTATTCTTTATTTTTTCAAACAGGGTCTCCCTATGTTGTGGAGGGCCTCACTAAGTAGCTGAGGCTGGCCGAGAACCTGGATCCTCTGGTCTCAGCCTCCCAAGTACTGGGATTACAAGCATGTGCCACCACGCCTGGCTTTATTCTTTATTTTGAAACAGGGTCTCACTAAGTTGCAGAGGGCCTCACTAAGTAGCTGAGGCTGGCCGAGAACCTGGATCCTCCGGTCTCAGCCTCCCAAATACTGAGATTACAAGCGTGTGCCACCACACCCAGTGATTTTTTGTTTTGAAACAGGGTCTCTCTCAATAAGTTGCAGAAGGCCTCACTAAATTGCTGAGGTTATCCTTAAACCTGCAGTCCTCCTGTCTCAGCCTCCCCAGTACTGGGATTACATGTGTGTGCCACCATGCCCGGCTTCTAAATCTCTTAATTTGCAGTGGTTCTTTGAGTATCTTTCCCTCAAAATTGGTTTCCTACTTTTTGTTGTTATGGTATCACCAATCTCTGTCATTCTGATTCAAAATTTTCATGTTACTGTTTTCCTTCTAGACTCTTAAGTACTTTTGACTCTTCAAATTCTCTCAATTTTCTTACATCTTCATTGTTACTATATTAGTTCAAGTTCTTATCTTGTTTACTAGAAAAATCTAATCTCTACTATTCTTACTCCTTAACTGAAAAAAGTCCAGCTAGGTTAACCTACACAAAAATTTTACATAGTTTCTTTTTTATGGCGGTAAGGGGATTGAACCCAGGGGCATTCTACCTCCAGGCTACACCACCAGCCCTAATTTTTATTCTTTATGTTGAAACAGGGTCTCACTAAGTTGCAGAGGGCCTCACTAAGTAGCTGAGGCTGGCGCGAACCCGGATCCTCCAGACTCAGCCTCCCAAGTACTGGGATTACAAGCGAGCTCCACCACACCCAGCTTAGTTTCTTAATGACTAAAAACATAAAGAAAACGAACCAGGCAAAGTAGCACACACCTGTAATCCCAGTACCTGGGAGGCTGATACAGGAGGATCACAGGTTCAAGACCAGCCTCATCAATTTAGCAAGACCCTATTTCAAAAAAATAAAAAGGATGGGGTGTAGCTTGGAAGTAGAATGCCCCTGGGTTCAATCCCCAGTACCACAAAAAAAAAAAAAAGATAATGGGGTCATATCTATTTAAAACCTTCAGTAAGCCAGGTGTGGCAGCGCAAACTTGTAATCCCAGTACTTAGGAGGCTGAGACAGGAAAATCGCAGGCCAGCCGCAGCAACTTAGTGAGGCCACCTGCAACTGAGAACCTGTTTCAAAATAAAGAATAAAATAGGGCTGGGGGTATAGCTCGGAGGTAGAATGCCCCAGGGTTCAATCCCCAGTACCACACACACAAAAAAAACTTAAATAAAAATTTAAAAAATAAAACCTTCGATAATACTAATAGTAATGGCTACCAGTTCAATACTTAACACATATCAGACCGGGCTCTGGGGTAATTTTTTTTTCGGTACCAGGGATTGAACCCAGGGGCATTCTATCTCCGAGCTACACTCCTAGTCCTATTTTTTATCCTTTTTTTTTTAAACAGGATCTCGCTAAATTGCGGAGGGCCTCACTAAATTGCTGAGGCTGGCCGAGAACCTGGATCTTCCAGTCTCAGCCTCCCAAGTACTGGAATTACAAGCATGCCCCACCTCGCCCAGCTTGTGGTACATATTTAAATACACTGTCTCTCATGGCGCATGCTTGTAATCCCAGTACTTGGGAGGCTGAGACCGGAGGATCCAGGTTTGCGGCTAGCCTCAGCTACTTAGTGAGGCCCTCCGCAACTTAGCAAGACCCTGTTTCAAAAAATAAAAGAATGAAAATTAGGGCTGGGGGTGTAGCTTGTAGGTAAAATGCCCCTGGGTTAAATCTCCAGTACTGACAAAAAAAAAAAAGGGCTGGGGGTGTAGCTCTGAGGCCCTCCACCACTTAGTGAGACCCTGTTTCAAAATAAAGAATAAAAAAAAAAATAGGGCCGGGCGTGGTGACGCACGCTTGTGGTGACGCACACTTGTAATCCCAGTACTTTGGGCGGAGACCGGAGGATCCAGGTTCGCGGCCAGCCTCAGCTCTCTCTCTCCCTGTGTCTCTCTCTCTCCCTGTGTCTATCTGTCTCTCTCTCTCTCTATCCTTAGTGAGGCCCTCTGCAACTTCGTGAGACCCGGTTTCAAAATAAAGTATAAAAAAATAGGGCCGGGGGCGTAGCGCAGAGGTAGAACACCCTGCGTTCAATCCCCGGTACCGCAAAAAAAATAAATAAATAAAAAGGTCTGGGGGGTAGCCCAAAGGCAGAATGCCCCTGAGTTCAATCCTTGGTACCTCAAAAACAAAACAAAACAAAACACTGTCTCCATTAATCCTGAACAACTTCCATATTAAGCTGGGCATGGTGGTACATACCTATAATTCCAGTACTTGGGAGGCTGAGACAGGAGCATTTTATTTATTTATTTATTTATTTATTTATTGCAGTATTGGGGATTGAACCCAGGGGCATTCTACCTCCAAGCTACCACCCCCAGCCCTATTTTTTGAAACAGGGTTTCACTAAGTTGTAGAGGGCCTCACTAAGTAGCCGAGGCTGGCCACGAACCCGGATCCTCTGGTCTCAGCCTCCAAAGTACTGGGATTACAAGCGAGCACCACCACGCCCGGCGAGACAGGATTACTTGTTTGCAGTCAACCTCAGCAATTTAGCCTCAGAAATTTAGCAACACCTGAAACTAAGTGAGACTCTGTTTCAAAATAAAAAATAAACAGGGCTGGGGGTATAGTTTGGAGGTAGAATGCCCCTAGATTCAATCCCCAGTACCACAAAAAATGAATGAACGAATAAATAAATAAATAAATAAATAAATAAATAAAATAGGGATGAAGGTGTAGCTCAGAGGTAGAACGCGCCTGGGTTCAATCCCCAGTACCACAGGGTGGGGTGGAAGGGAACCTCCATAGTCAGACTTCATTAACACAATTTTTTTTCCAGTACTAAAGCTTGAACTCGGAGGCATCCTACTACTAAGCTGACATCCCCAGCCCTTTTCTTTTTTAAATTTTTTTCTTTTTTTGCAGTACCAGGGATTGAACCCAAGGGCATTCTACCTCCGGGCTACACCACTAGCCCTATTTTTTATGCTTTATTTTGAAACAGGGTCTCACTAAGTTGCGGAGGGCCTCACTAAGTAGCTGAGGCTGGCTGTGAACCAAGATCCTCCAGTCACAGCTCCCAAGTACTAGAATTACAAGCATGCACTACCACAACTGGCTTCTCTTTTTTTAAATTGTGAGATAAGGTCTTGTAGGTTGCCCAAGATGGGCTCAAACTTGCCATCCCTCTGCCTCAGCCTCCTGAGTCACCACACTTGGTTTTATTAATTCAGTTTTATAAATAAGAAAACTCGAGCTGGGCAATGTGGCACATGCCTGTAAATCCAGTGACTTGAAAGATTGAGGCAGGAGAATCAAAAACTTGAGGCCAATCTTGGCAACTTAATGAGACCTTGTCTCAAAATAAAAAGTAAAATAAAGATTTGGGAGCTGGGCATGGTAATGCATGCCTGTAATCCTAGTACTTAAGATACTGAGACAGGGAGATCACAGGTTCCCAGTCAGCCTCAGCAACATAATGAGGCCCTCAGCAACTTACTGAGACCCTGTTTCCAAATAAAAAATAAAGCCGGGTTTGGTGGCACACGCATATAATCCCAGTACTTGGGAGGCTGAGATTGGAGGATCACAGGTTCGCGGCCAGCCTCAGCTCCCCCCCCCCCCCGTCTCTCTCTCTCTCTCTACTTAGTGAGGCCCTCCGCAACTTCGTGAGACCTGGTTTCAAAATAAAGTATAAAAAATAGGGCCGGGGGTATAGCACAGAGGTAGAATGCCCCTGGGTTTCATCCCCGGCACCGCAAAAAAAAAAAAAAAAAGAATAAAAAATAGGGCTTGGGGGTATAGTTAGGAGGTAGAATGCCCCTGGGTTCAATTCCCAGTACTGCAAAAAAAAAATATATATATATATATGAAAAATAAAATAGCTCAGAGGTAGAGTGTCCCTGGCTTCAATCCCCAGTACTGCAAAAAAAAGAAAAATAAAGCTGGGCATGGTGGCACATGCTTGTAATCCCAGTACTTGGGAGGCTGAGACCCGAGGATCCAGGTTCGCGGCCAGCCTCAGCTATTTAGTGAGTCCCTCTGCAACTTAGTGAGACCCTGTTTCAAAATAAGGATAAAGAATAAAAATAGGGCTGGGGGTATAGCTTGGAGGTAAAATGCCCCTGGGTTCAATTCCCAGTACCAAAAAAAAAAAAGTTCTGGAGATGTAACTCAATGGTAGAGCACTTACTAACGTATATGAGGCCCTGTGGTCAATCCCTAATACTGAAAAAATAAGTAACACAGAGAGAAAAAAAACTAAGGTTTATGAATGTTAAGTATCTGTCCATGGTAAGAAGGTTATTATTAAGTAGTACAACTAGGAGTCAGACCCATGCATTCTGACTCCAGAGTTCTGTCTTTAATCATCCAGAAACTATCTTCCTGCTTACTAGCTTAAATTTAAGCTCCTCAACTTGGTATACAAAAAATTTGTCTCTACTTCATCTGCCACTCTTTGCAAAGCATTTTACAGATATTGCAATACATTTCATGTCCCCATCCCACCCAAAAAAAACTCCATGCCTTTCTGCTTCTGTTTTCTGTACTCCATTCCTACCTTCTGTCTGCAGAAATTCTTTTTTTTTTTTTTTTTTGCTGTACCGGGGATTGAACACAGGGGCGTTCTACCTCCGCGCTACACCCCCGGCCCTATTTTTTATGCTTTATTTTGAGACTGGGTCTCACGAAGTTGCGGAGGGCCTCACTAAGGAGAGAGAGAGAGAGAGAGAGAAAGAGAGAGAGAGAGATGGGGAGAGAGAGAGTGAAAGCCGAGGCTGGCCGTGAACCCGGATCCTCCGGTCTCTGCCTCCCAAAGTACTGGGATTACAAGCGTGTGCCACCATGCCCAGCTTGTCTGGAGAAATTCTACACACCTTTCAAGCCACCACACCCGGCTTTATTTTATTATTTATAAAAATGTCGCCGGGCGTGGTGGCGCACGCTTGTAATCCCAGTACTTTGGGAGGCGGAGACCGGAGGATCCGGGTTTGCAGCCAGCCTCAGCGCGCGCGCGCACACGCGCGCGCGCTCTCTCTCTCTCTCTCTCTCTCTCCCCTTAGTGAGGCCTTCCGCAACTTTGTGAGACCCGGTTTCAAAATAAAGTATAAAAAATACAGCCGGGGGTGTAGTGCAGAGGTAGAACACCCCTGGGTTCAATCCCCGGTACCGCAAAAAAAAAAAAAAAGTCTACCCCAGGCAGGGTGTGGTGGCACATGCCTGTAATCCCAGTACTTGGGAGGCTGAGACAACAGGATCACGGGTTTGCAGTAGGCTCAGCAAGTAGTGAGGTTCTCCACAACCTAGTGAGACCCTATTTCAAAATAAAGAATAAAAAATAGGGCTGGGGGTGTACTCAGAGGTAGAATGCCCCGTGCTTGGTATAAGGAATGTACTCAATAATATGTTGTACAAATAACTTAATCTGGCTATTTTGGGGGGTACTGGGTCTACCTCTGAGTTACACCCCCCAGCCCTATTTTATTTTTATTCATTTATTTTGTGTGTGTGTGTGCGTGTATGTGTGGCACTGGGGATTGAACCCAGAGCATTCTTCCTCCAAGCTACACCAATTTTATTTTTATTTGGAAACAGGGTCTCACTAGGTCAATGAGAGTCTCACTACTTGCTGAGACTGTCCTTGAACCTTTAATCCTGCTGTCTCAGCCTCCCAAGTACTGGGATAATAGGCATGCGCCACCATGCCCAGCTCCTATTTTATTTTTTATTTAAAAAAAATTTTTTTTTCAGTACTGGGGATTGAACCCAGGGGCATTTTACCTCCGGGCTACACCCTCACCCCTATTTTTTATTCTTCATTTTGAAACAGGGTCTCACTAAGTTGCGGAGAGTCTCACTAAGTAGCTGAGGCTGGCTGCGAACCTGGATCCTCCAGTTTCAGCCTCCCAAGTACTGGGATTACAAGCATGCGCCACCACACCCAGCTTATTTTTTATTTTGAAACAGGGTCACACTAACTTGCAAAGGGCCTTGCTAAATTGCTAAGGCTGGCCTCAAGCCTGCGATCCTCCTGTCTCAGCCTCCCAAGTACTGTGATTACAGGCATGAGCCACCATACCTGGCTTAATCAGGCAATTTATTAATCACACATTATAAAATATATTAACTTTACATGAGTACTTATTTTCCCAAGGATCAAGACTGTATTTTACCTGTCATACTTCTGTTGTCTCCCTAGTTATGAAGGACACAGCAGGAATTTAACGAATAGTTGCAACTTGATTATCCTGATATTTCTTTTTTTTTTTTTGCGGTACCGGGGATTGAATGCAGGGGCGTTCTACCTCCGCACCACGCCCCCGGCCCTATTTTTTATACTTTATTTTGAAACCGGCTCTCACGAAGTTGCAGAGGGCCTTGCTAAGGAGAGAAAGAGAGAGAGAGAGAGAGAGAGAGAGAGGGAGCGAGAGAGCTGAGGCTGGCTGCGAACCCAGATCCTCCGGTATCCGCCTCTCAAAGTACTGGGATTACAAGCGTGCGCCACCACGCCCGGCTATCCTGATATTTCGATGTAAATTTTAAATACAAGGATGCCCAATTAGCTTTAGCTTATTTCATCTTTGTATATAAACAAACATTTTTATGGTGAAATGAGGTCATATGATTGGCACTGTAACATAACCTCATTTAAGAAATAAAGGTTCTTTTCCCAAAACTCTTCCTTACCACTCTTGCCAATTCATTCAATAGCTCTAGAACCTGAAGCTTTTGCCTCTCTACTGAGCAGCTGTATTTCCTACTTGACATTTTCCCTCTAAGATGACTTGTTACCATAGTGTTCTCTCTCCCTCCCTCTCTTATACACACACTATATTCTCTGTTCCTTTGCTTTCTCTAGGACAAATGGTACTGAAGATTTATTTTAGTATGGTAAGCAGTTTAATGGGGGTGGAAAGAAAAAGAAAAATCATTTTCAGGAGGGTGTGTGTGTGCACATGTGTTACTGGTGACTGAACCCAGGGGCATTCTACCTCAGAGCTACAACCCAGCCCTTTTTATTTTTTGTTTTGAAAGAGTGTCATTCTAGGTGGCTGAGAGTCTCCCTACATTGCTGAAGCTGTCCTTGAACCTGCTGAGATAGGAGGATTGCAGACCAAGGATCAAGACCAGCTTCAGTGACTTACTGAGACCCTCAGCAACTTAGCAAAATAAAAAATTAAAAAATAGGGCTGGGGGCGTACCTCAGAGGCATAATGCTCCTGGGTTCAATCCCCAGTACCACAAAATAATAATAATAAACCAATAAAATATGAAATAGATGCCAGGAGTGGTAGCACATGCCTGTAATCACAGTGACACAGGTGGCTGAGGCAAAAGGATTTCAGAAGCCGGGCGTGGTGGTGCACACTTGTAATCCCAGTACTTGGGAGGCTGAGACGGGAGGATCCGGGTTCATGGCCAGCTTCAACTACTTAGTGAGGCCCTCCGCAACTTAGTGAGACCCTATTTCAAAATAAAGAATAAAAATAGGGCTGGGGGTATAGCTCGGAGGTAGAATGCCCCTGGGTTCAATCCCCAGTACTGAAAAAAAAAGGATTTCAGGTTCAAGGCCAAGCTGTGAAACTTAGCAAAATGTTATCTCGGAATAAAAAACAAAAAGGGCCGGGAATGTAGCTTAGTGTGCAAGGTGAAAAGAAGGAAGTAGGTATGGGAACCCAACATCTCTGTGGATCATTTGAAAATCTGTAATGAAAATAAGCAATCCTAATAAAGCCAAGGTACTGGAAAAGTTTAGCCAAATGACCTCAAATTTATAAGCAGGGTGGCTGGCAACACAACCTAAATGAATCATAAAGCTGCCCATCAGAAATACATCAGCCAGCCAGGTATGGTGGCACATGCTTGTAATCCCAGTACTTTGGGAGGCGGAGACCGGAGGATCCGGGTTTGCAGCCAGCCTCAGCTCGCTCGCTC